>JAOWBW010000412.1:525459-724445 GCA_026119855.1 Campanula takesimana
GTGGGACGGTAAAATAATATCTTTAGTTAAAGGCTAAATAAATGTATTATAAAATTATACTGTTACTTATGGGACGGGGAAAGAAGTGATAGTATTCTAAATTGGGTATATTAGTATATTAAAAATTATAATGATACTTGTGAAACGGAGGGAGTAGTAATAAATTGTTGCATGTGGGAAATGTTAATACAAATGGGTGTTGTAGTATTGGGAAAGTATGGTAATGTTGTTGTACCTAATAAAATGGATATAAACATGTTATATATGTCTAGTAGGTTGTGAAATAATGTTTTGGTATGTTTTAATTATATTTGTAATTTTGGGACATAAGGAGTAGTAGGAACTTGTTACCTAGCTTGTTATTGTTGTGAATGCTATAGAAGTTGGTGTTAGTATTGTTCTTAGGCTGAGTTTTTAGCTTTGGTGAAAGTTGCAAAGTTTAGGGGTTGCAAGTATTGGTAATTTTGGGTTGTAAATGAAAGGAGTGAATTTTGGTAAAGTTTTGGTCTGCCAGGTGATGTGGGCGGCCGCCCAAAATTGGGCGTGCGGCCGCACATCTATCTGAAGGGTTTTCTTCTTGGAACAGAGCATTTTGGGCGGCCGCACATCCCTGTTTGGGCGACCGCCCAGTTATCTGAAAAGTTTAGAGTTTTTCAAACTAAAGGATTTAGAGGTCAATCTTAGTCTAGTTTTTGGGGAGTGTCCTAAAGTACTTAGATGATTGTTGTGGATCACTAAAGTGGTAGAATTGGTTCCTTTGTGAACACAAGTGTTGTGAAATGTGAGTAATTGATTAAGTGAGTATTGTTGAACATTTTGTAATGTGTTGAATGGTTCATCTTCTTGATGTGTTTGGCATGGTTCCCTACATTGGAATCATTGTCCTTGATTGTTGTTTAAGCAAGTATTTCTATTTGGTGCTTGCGTGTAAAGTCCAGCTGGTACTTTTGTGTGTGTTGGGCAGTGATAGGGATTATAATGGTCTCACGAGCCAAGTACATTATAAGGCTCCTATCATTGGTTTCCCATTTTTAACCCCCTTCCTTGGGCCAAAGGTTGGGCACTTTGGGTTATGACTTTGTGTCATTTTTCCCCTCGTTGTTGTTGTTGTTGTTTGGTTCCGGAACCCGTCTCAGCTCTTCGATGCTGCTCAGTTGATGCCTCTCAGATGGCTATTGTTTGGTTTGAGAACCTTGGCTCAGTATCCACGTATGAGTGTTTATTTCCGCTTTATGTGTTGCATGATGAGTTGGTCGTTATTTCCAACCGGTATGGGACGGTTGGCGATAGGGAGCCTCTCATGTTATGTGCTATGTGTTATACGCTTATTTGTAATATTGTTTCTTTATGATCATCATATTAGCATGTAATGTAGTTGCATTTTAGTAACTTACTGAGATTTATTCTCACCCCTTATTTGTTTACCGTTTTAGATAAGAAGGAGTCCAGGGAATAGGTCACAGCACAGGGAGGACGTTGGTAAAGAGATCTTGGGTAAGACTTTTGGGAAGTGATGTGTATAAATGATACATTATGTAAATGTAATACCTTTAGGGTAGTGTACCCGTGACTCAGTTATTTGTATCATCTCTTTTAGTAGGTGTTCGTGTTTGTAAATTTTATAAGTAAAGTTTATTATAGCCAAGAGGCTAAGTACTCATTTGAGAAGGTTTGTTTTGTGACTTAAAGTCATGTTTTGGTAACGTGTTGGTTGTGTGAATCTTTTTATGAAAGTATATTTCGAAAAATTTTCTTAAAAATGTTTGTGACGTCTTCCGTGCGTGTCCCGGACGTGGGGCCAAGTAGGACCACGGGTCGGGGCGCGACAATAACAACAACAATAGTGGGAGAAAATGACACAAAGTCATACCCCTAAATGCTCACGCGAGGGAGCGAGTTCATCCCATCCAAGGCCAATCTGGACTGAGGAAATAGGTCCAGTGGAAAAGCCTTATAGTGCACTTAACTGATGCCACTACAATGCCTTCCACCTCCACTCGATAACATCCCAAACCTGGGAAATAGGACCAGTGGAAAAGCCTTATAGTGAACTTGGCTAGTGTGCCACTATAATGCTTTCCACCTCCACTCGATAACACACAAAACCAGCTGGACTTTCAACAAAGAGCACAGTAATAAATACTTGCTAAAACAACAACCAGGGCATGATTCCATAGAAGGAAACCACACAAGCTCATCATAGAGAAGTAAACACGTTTTCACATTAATGTGCACAATCTTGACATTAAGTCACCACACAATCCATCTACACAATCACATTAAGTCAAACCCGATCACAAATGACCAATTCTATCATTTTGGTACCTCATAACAATTATCTAGGCATCCTAGGCATCGCCTAAGACCTAGCCCAATACTTAACGAAAAACAAACAAGTTGTTAAAACTCAGACTGCTCGGCCGCTCTACTTACTTGACTCGGCCGAGCGGATCGGTCGAGTCCTTTACTTTGATCGGCCGCTCTCCTAAAACTCAACATTCGACAATAAGGGGATCGACCGCTCTAATTTACTGACTCGGCCGCTCCACTGCAGAATGGCCAATTCCCAGGAAAAATCTAACAAAGTTCACTTTCATTACCAAGTTGTTACCCAATCCTAAAGCACAACAACATCATTATAACTTCACAACACTATCATACCAACCTCATCTAGCATATACCCATAATAATAAAAGTTATTACTACTCCCTCCGTCCCAAATTTACAAGTATAATAAAAGTTATTACTACTCCATCCGTCCCAAATTTACAAGTATAATAAAAGTTATTACTACTCCTTCCGTCCCAAATTTACAAGTATATATAAAAGTATACCAAAACATCATTTCACCACATATTAAGCATATATAGCATGATTATGACCATTTTAACACTTAAAGGGGGATTAGTAACTTACCTACTCGAAGAATTATCAATTAATCTCGCATTTGTTCGGGTGGAAGGGATCACCTAGTAAAGCTTGACAATACTATGGCGTCGAATACGTGAAAGCTTGAGAGACACGCTCAAAATTGATTGTCTATGGCAGCCGACCGCGCAGACAGAAGGAAGGAACGGAGTACTGTTATTGTTTTTAGGATGAAAATTATTCATGTTCCTTCTCTAATTAAACTTTCAATGCCAAAAGAAAGAAAATCGATTAAGTGGAACAAACTGAAGATGACACGTGCTCTAGTTTTCTAATTCATTTTGTTTTCTATTTTTCTTTATTATTTTGTTTTCATTTGGTGGATGACTTGGTCAATTTGTGAGGTGAGCTATAACATAAATACAAAACCCAAGCAAAGAGAATGAGAAATAAAATTATAATTAAATGGATAGTCAACCAACTAATGCTTTTCCCAGCCCATGAAATAATAGCTCGGTCAAAGTATGTAAAAGTTACTAGGTGAGATGACTAATAACCATTGGGCCAAAATACATTTACCCCCCCAAAGTATTCACCGAATCCCACTTTGCCCCCCAGCGCCAAATTTGTCCCACTTTGCCCCCCAAAGCTTCAATTTGTCCCACTTTCCCCCCCAGCTCCAGACTTTGCACCCCATCACTAACGAATGTTAGAAAATTTAACAGAATAGGTAACGATTGGACTATTTTGTAATGCTTATTAGTTTTTAAGGGTCAAAATGCAAAGTTTCAAATATTAAGTACTAAAAATTTATTTATTTTTCCAAATATTTAACATTATCTTAAATCATAAATAATTAATAAGTCTTGAAACTAATACTAATTTTATGCTAATTTTTTTTTTAAAAAAAATATGAAATTATTTTTTCTAAATAAATGAAATTTATTTTTTTTAATAAAACTAAAAATTAAGTATGTTTTTTTTTATTTTTTAAATAAAAATATTTAAAAGAATATTGTACTTTTTTCAACAAACAAAAAAATACAATATTTTTATAAAATAAAAAAAAGGCTATAATGTTTTAATTTTTTTTAAATAAAATTCTTACAAAAATTACAATTTAAAATTTTTATTTTATATTTTTTAAAAATATAAATAAAACTTTACAATGTTTTTTTAGAAAAAAAATCTTTATTTTTTAAAATATTTTTATTTAAAAAATAAAAAAAACATACTTAATTTTAGTTTTATTAAAAAAAAAAATTTCATTTATTTAGAAAAAATAATTTCATATTTTTTTTAAAAAAAAATTAGCATAAAATTAGTATTAGTTTCAAGACTTATTAATTATTTATGATTTAAGATAATGTTAAATATTTGGAAAAATAAATAAATTTTTAGTACTTAATATTTGAAACTTTGCATTTTGACCCTTAAAAACTAATAAGCATTACAAAATAGTCCAATCGTTACCTATTCTGTTAAATTTTCTAACATTCGTTAGTGATGGGGTGCAAAGTCTGGAGCTGGGGGGGAAAGTGGGACAAATTGAAGCTTTGGGGGGCAAAGTGGGACAAATTTGGCGCTGGGGGGCAAAGTGGGATTCGGTGGATACTTTGGGGGGTAAATGTATTTTGGCCTAACCATTGGATAGTCAAACAAAAGTCAATGGTTTAAACTAACATAATTGGCTGATTTTTAGATAGTTTTAACAGACTGTTTTGAGACATTTTAGTCGGCCAAATCGGACAAATAATGTATGTTTTGAATAGCTCTAAATGTCTAGTTTACTCAGCACTTTTCGGATTTAAATTTCAAATTTTCTACAAAGAGTTCTAGTCATTTTACCACAGGGTGTCAAAGATAGACGGGAATTACAAATTTAACTCATTTATTCCTTTTAACAAAATTACTACTAACACATTAACTAACACATATACTCAAATAATATATGCAAGTCATAAAAATATTTCTTAACACATAAAATGCACATAAAAGTTCCATTTTAAGTTAAGAAAATTAGGGGGGTTTTGGGGTCGTTGCAATAGACACGATGACAGTGTGAAGTATGGACTTGATCAGTCGTATAAAAATGATGCGTACTGGCACGGCGACAGTACGGATCAAGCACTAAGACCTCGGTTAAACTTACTTGAAAAATCAACACAATATCAGAGAGATCAAAAAGATTACGTGACAAAGTATCTAAACTCCAGTGAAAGCTACCATTGGTCCAATTGAAAGAAGCGTACATATAGATCAAGAAGTCGTACGCAAGCAAGAATGATCAAAAGAGTGGTTTTATGGATTGAAGTTGTGCCAACCCAACTCGGGGTCCAACAAACACAGGTGACAAAATGACATGGCAATAGAACAATTATCAACTGAAAAGAGAAAAAAAAACATTTTAGAAAGATATAGAAGTCCCAAAAAAGCACAACTCCCCCATCCGCTACACTAAAAATTTAAGGAAAAAACAGTAAATCAAACATAAAAACTGCTAAGTTGAAATAGATGCGAGGATTTGACAACCCAAAGAAAACAAAATCCCACCAAACTTCACTATATGGCATCCCGTATCAGTCCCATCTCCAAAAGAAAAATAAAAAAAATGTCAATCGTCTATTAAGCTCGCATGAATACTTAATTGAATCTGATTGTATCAAAGGAAAAAAGAAAGTATACTGATTGAAAGCCAAAAAAATCCAAGCAGCCACCAAATTTGAAAAACTCAGAAAAAAGTTACCAAATAACACAAATTTTAAACCACCATCACAATCGAATTCTTGAGTATATTCGGAAAAAAAAAAATTGCCTCTGCTTTAACTAATTAAATTATCTTCCATTAGGAATCAAAAGTAAAAGCTAAAACTAAATTAGGAGAAAGTACATGAAGATTCTCCAATGAAGTTGTACTCTCTCCGTTCAAAATGAATGTCCAAAATTGATTTTGACCAAAAGCAATTTCAGACATTTATTTTGAGGATAGAGTTAGTATGTTGTGGAGCAGGTGATATATTATTTGCCCAAATAGATTCACTGTTATGGCCTGCTCCAACTGATATACAAATAGGTCACAAATTCTTTTGCATTAGTCATTGATTGACACACCTGAGGTGTAAATCATGCCCACACTCTTGCCCTCCAACATCTTCTCCATTATTGTATTTCTCCAAAGGAGAAATACAATAATGGAGAAGATATTGGCTGAGAGCAATAGCTGGCTAACAAAAGTTGCAAATCATACCTGATGTTGGTAGAACGTTACAGATAGGCTAAAAATAAATTAATAGAGACCCCTCCGCCAAAATCATCACGATGCTGAATACACCTTCAAAATAAAAAAAAATGGAGCTCTGGGAGGCTGCCACGTGGCGGGTTCGGTCCATGGGTCATGGGGCGACCCGTCTCATGCATGAGACGGATCTCCTTGTTCTCATGGGAGACCACCTCTAATTATGATGGTAGTTGTCATTGTAAAAACATTTAATTGTCTTGGTGCTTGAAATATTTCAAGGGTAATTTAGTCTATTAGACATGCATTGGTTGTTTTTCTTAATTTCTGTGAAAATCCTACAACTACAAGTATTTTGGGACGGGTGGAGTATTATGATCTTATTAATTTATGTCTCATAAAATTATTGGTATAATTATTACGAGTTGGTTTTGGGGGAAACTAGTTCCTCCATAAGTTATAAAAAATCTTGTTTTTTAACCCTTTTTAAACCCTAAAAGGCTTAAACCCTAAACCTTAAACCCTAAACTTTAACCCATATAAAAACAAGTCTTTTTATAACTTATGGAGAAACTAGTTTCCCCCAAAAAATTCTCAATTATTACACTTGCTTTCATTGTCTAATTGATTATCTCCAAATAGACGGCGTCGTTTAGATGATTAAACCCCCCACGAAACTGGGAACCCTAATCCAGTTACTCGGACCGCCAGAATCACAACACGGAAGTACAGAACCTTCTTCTCCAACTTCTTTCATTCTATGTTATTATTCATATGTTTCTCTCCAAATTTCTTATCTGTGTATGAAGACTACAGATTCCTACTCCAATTCCGATTTCAATTTCAGCTCTTTCTTAAAAAATCCCTATCTCAAACCCTAATCCATGGCCACAAACGCCAAATTTCAGAACCCCGACCTCATCCCGATCCCACAACCTCCCGATTACCACCCGGCCTTAACCGTATCGCCGGCGCATGACGGACTCCATTTCTGGCAGTTCATGATTGCCGGCTCTGTCGCTGGCATGGTTGAACACATGGCCATGTTCCCCGTCGATACAATCAAGACCCGTATGCAAATCCTCGGCTCCTGCCCTATCAAATCCGTTGGCTTACGGCAGGCTCTGCAGTCCATTCTCAAGTCGGAAGGCCCTGCCGGGCTTTACCGCGGTATTGGTGCGATGGGCCTCGGCGCCGGCCCAGCTCACGCTGTGTACTTCTCCGTCTACGAAATGTGCAAAAAGCATTTTTCCGGCGGGAACCCTAATAATACGGCGGCGCACGCGGTGTCCGGGGTGTGTGCTACGGTGGCTAGTGATGCAGTGTTTACGCCTATGGATATGGTGAAG
The DNA here is from genome assembly GCA_026119855.1 of Campanula takesimana. Lineage (NCBI taxonomy): Eukaryota > Viridiplantae > Streptophyta > Magnoliopsida > Asterales > Campanulaceae > Campanula > Campanula takesimana. The sequence continues at coordinate 532,912 of JAOWBW010000412.1, forward strand.
CAGAGACTGCAGTTGAGTAATAGTCCATATAAGGGAGTTTTTGATTGTGTTAGGACGGTGGTTAGGGAAGAAGGAATTGGGGCGTTTTATGCTTCGTATAGGACGACTGTATTGATGAATGCTCCATTTACGGCTGTTCATTTTGCTACTTATGAGGCTGTGAAGAGAGGGTTGAAGGAGATATCGCCCAGTAGTGCTGATGATGAACGGTTGATTGTTCATGCTACTGCCGGAGCTGCTGCAGGGGCTCTTGCAGCTGCTGTTACTACTCCACTTGATGTTGTAAAGACTCAATTACAGTGTCAGGTATTGCCTTACTCTATTTGCGAAGTTGATTTTTTTGATAAAACTGAATGAATGATCTTGTATATGCCAATTGTTGGTTAGCAGTTTTCAAGTATATGAAGGACTTTTGTGTTCATATTAGGTTGCATTTGCATAGATGGAAAGTTTTACCCAATTTCTCTAGTTTACTGGCTTAGGTGGTCAAAAGCTTTACTTTACTGTTGGTTTTATCCCCTAAATTTAAAGTTATAGGTTGCATTTGCATAGATGGAAATTTTTACTTAATTCTCTAGTTTACAGGTTTAGGTGGTCAAAATCTTTAGTTTTACGGTCGGTTTATACCCTAATTTTAAAGTGAATAACTATATTCTTAAAGGAGCTCCCCTGCGTTTAAGCAGAATGTCATTCTTTGGTGATGTTTGGTATCCGCGACGTATTTCTACAAGGAAAGGTTTTATCGAAAACCAAATTCATTATGATTAGCAAATCTTGATGATGCATTTTGCCTCTATTTAGATGGAATTTTTCTTAATTTTTCTAGTTTCCAGGCTTAGGTGGTCAAAAGCTTTAATTTTATCATCGCTTTATACCTACACGTTAAGTGTATAACTTGAGACTTATAGGAGTTTTCCCACCGGAATGTCGTGAAAAAGTCTTAGGTGATGCTTGGTAGTCCCAACCTATTTCAACAAGGAAAGTTTTCATTGGAAACCAAATATCATTGCGATTGACAAATTTAATGATGTCTTAAATGATTTGATTCCTTGAGTAATGTGGGTTTCCGATGTTTGAATTGGACCGTGCTCAGTCTTGATTTAACCCAGTGGCGGACCCATAATTTCGCTTGAGCGGGTGCACGAATTATAGTAAAATTTTAAATAATATTTTTCTTACACTATTTATAATTTTTCTTAAGTGATCAATACGTAAAACTCTAAATAATTGTTTTGTATTAAAATATAATTGGGCTAAATAAAAAAAAAAAAACTAGCACAAATTGATAATAACAGTGCCAAATTAGAATTGGTGGGGTTGGGGGAGGGGTAATTTAAAATTTTGAATCAAAATAACATTAAGCCAGGAGAAGGGGTAGAGCATTTAACAAATGGGAATAAAATTTTAAGTAACCTGAGATTTGAACCCTAGCTCTTTGAATGATTATAAGGGCCCTTGACCACCTGCTCTAGCAAAGTTTTTTGTTTTGGGGGGTGCACTATTAATCTATTATACATATATAATTTTTTTCTCCTTAGCAATAAGAAGTCACCGGGTGCACTTGCACCCCCACCCTATGCTTGAGGTCCGCCCATGATTTAACCCTCCTCGACATCTTACTCATCTTTGAGTCATTCATTTTGAGTTCCTTTAGATCCCTATTCTTGAGCATTTTGATTAATACTTCTACGTGGAGCCTACCAAAAGTTCTCATTCTTGTTCTCAATTCATAATAGTATGTGCAAAATCTGAGATTCAATACGGTTACTTGTTGGAACATATTATACAATGCAGAGTGGAAGATTTGTTTGAAAACTTGCTGTCGTGCTAACATGAACCCTATATAATCCTTGGATTATCGAAACTTTTAAAGTCTGGTGACCTTGCAATGTTCATTCTGTCTTCTTCAGAAAGTAAAGTAAAATTGGGCTGATGTGTGAGTTCCTCTACTCATCTGTTTTGGCCAATATTTGTTGCTTTCAGATCATAGGAGTTTCCTTGAATGGGCTGTGGCTACTGACACATTGGGCTAGATAGGATATGTGTTGATGCTACTAAAGTAGTACTCCCTCCATCCCAAAATACTTGCAGTTCTAGGAGAATTTTTTTGTCCCAAAATACTTGTAGGTTTACAGTTTGAGTAGGTTTTAGGGGAAACTAGTTTCTCCATAAGTTATAAACAGTCCACTTTTTAATATTAGTATTACCCTTAAACCCTAAACCCTATAAAAACAGGACTTTTTATAACTTATGGAGGAACTAGTTTCCCCCAAAATTTTATGTTACAGTTTTCCATAAAACTTTGACACACTTTGCGTAAACTACCTTTATTTATGATCAAGTAGTTGTCATTGTAGAAGCAATTTAATTCCCTAGGTAATTGAAATAGTCAAAGGATGATTTAGTCTATATGATATGTATTGATTGCTTTTCTTAATATGTGTGAGAAGTCCTAGAACTACAAGTATTTTGGGACAGACGGAGTATGTTGTATCACATCAATATTTCTTGCATGAAAACTACTTGACCAATGTTATGTTTCACTTGGAGAAGAAGCAGAACTAACAACTTTAGCAATGTCAAGGCAGTACTTCACAAAGATAACCTGGGAATAAAGTTGAAGAAAAGGAATACTAAGAAAAACAACAACAACAACAACAACAACAAAAAGAGCTGGCAAAGGCTTAAAGCATCAACTTATAGCCTGAGATCTTTATACATTCCCCTTGATTGATTTAATATTATTAAGCGGAAGATAAAACTTAATCCATATTCTTGTAAAGAAGAGCTATTCCTCTTTCTTATATTTCCCTTCAAATTTGTGTTTTTTTTTTTTTGTTATTGTTGGTTGTGCACTTGATCTGCAACTGGTTCCTAGGGTGAAGAAGAGCTACATGTACTTTCTATTTTATGTTTGGCTAAGTACAAGACTTTTAGATGGGGTCTTACTTAGGTTAGAATTTTACATAATCTTGATCATGCGGTTTAACTTGTAGTTTCTGAACTTTTGTGCAGGGTGTATGTGGGTGTGATAGATATGTCAACGGTTCGATTAAAGATGTTTTAAAAACAATTGTTAGGAAGGATGGGTACAGAGGGCTCGTGAGGGGATGGATGCCAAGGATGCTATTCCATGCACCTGCAGCTGCCATCTGCTGGTCAACATACGAAGCTGGGAAATCCTTCTTCCAAGATTTAAACATTACTAACAGCAGCAACAATATTACCCGAGATACTTGAATAAAAATTCATTTTCCCCTCTTTTCTACCCATGGATACTAAGTTCATTTGATGGGCGAAGCTTACATACGAGAAGATTTAGCAGGATGCATGAACCTTTTTAGGCTCGTTCACAAGCAGGATGCAGTGAGTTTTTTTCAGGCTGGTTCTCAGTATGTATTATTGGCTGATGAGCAAATACGCCGGTGAGATTAGTATATAGTATTCTTCTTGTCAGTTTCGATAAATTGGTCACTGGGCATATCTATTTAAATTGTAATTTCCTCCTGGTATCCTATATTTAGTAAGTAATGGACCAGGTGCTGTTAGGTTGAGTTTATTTAGATGTAAGATTAATTAATGCAGGAAAATTTTGATTGTTTACTGATGATCAATAGACCATGAGTATTGTAACCTATTGGTTGCAATAAGTGTGTACTGAATACTTCTATTTAGTACTTAACAAACCTTTTTCCCAAAATAAATCCTCATTTTTGTTCTTAATCAAGAACAGAGTACACTCCGCCCTAGAAAGTTTGTCCCTTCGGTTTGATTTTTTGTGGTTTATCAATATTGAAATTTATAATTTCACTAGAATGATTAGATCGATATTAATAATGTTTGGTCAGTCTATTAATGTTGACCATAAAACGTCAAAATGAGACGAACTTCCTAGGACAAAAAAGAGTATATTTAATGACTGTTAATGGTAGTCTAGTACCTTCACCACAAATTTACAATAACAATTTTGTGACAAATAACAAAAGACTATTTTCCAGGTGCATAGGTTTTGATCATTGTTAATTCAAGAGATGTGTAGTTTTCACGAGCTTATCACTTGACCAACAATCACAGTTATATCATCAAGCTTTCCGCCTGCAAAATAAGAGTTGCTGCTATTACTAGACGGTATCAAGAACAAAGAAAAGGTACTAAGGAAAGTTGCTTGAAATCTTGCCTGTTAATTTCATCCCCATGGCCTTTTTCCACCACGGAATATCAATACCCTGGTCATCATAACAAGTTACCACCCTAGCTTAAAATTGCACCGATAAATTTCATTGTTAATAGAAAGTGATATATTACTCTGGCTCTTGCTTCCACCGAATAAGGGGAGTCAAAGTAAAAATCCACTGAATGCTTGTAGGCAACATCAGCTAATGCCTTTGCTAACATCGAAACATAATTCCTTATAAATAAAAATGCAGAAAAAGGTTGATTATAAACACAGGTGAAAAACTAGCCAGTTGAACATACCAGCCTCTGAAACATCACTATTTTGGGCTGTTACTGAGACAATTTCATGGTCAAATATGTTGTCGAAAAGTCCATCCGAGCCCATTACTATGATGTCATTTTCTGTCAACTCAACACTACTAACCTGTAACCAAATAAGAGCCACAACAAGTGACGTGTATGCCATAGAACATACTCCCTTTATAAAATGAACATCCAAATATATGAACCTTCTTACCGTGGCGTCTAGGTAGGTTTGAGTAACCACCTCTGAGCTCAACTGGTATGGACAGTCAAAATAGTGTTCTTGGGGAAACGTGGAAAAGACTATTTGTCCTATGAGTTCAGAAGTAAGTTACACAATGTCATTTACCAACATGAAAAGGAATATAACGAACGAATAACAAGGAAAAACTAAAATCTGAGTGAAGTTTGGATAATGGACGAAGGCATTACCTTTGCGAATAACTCGTAATCCACAATCACCAACACTGGCAATCTTCAACATTCCATTTCTCTCGAGCATAGAGACAATTCTGCTCAGCCAAAAAATACAAAGATAAGTGAATGAATGCATAGACTTCAACATCACACGGGTTATAAATGTGCCCATTTGTGAATTTAAAATCAATTATCAGATGGTGAGTTAATAAACCTACACAGTAGCTGAACCTTTGGAAGTGGTGGCAGCATGTGCTTTTCTGACAAGAATTCTGGGATCGTAGTTGACCTGTCGAATTATATAAACATACTTAGCCAAAAATGCATTCACACGCATAATATTCACTCTGTTTTAATAAAAGAATCCCACTTAAAAATTGAAGTTAACAAACTTTGACTGATTATTAACTAATACTTTAATTATCATTATGAAATTTTTAAAAATTGATAGTGTTCTTAAAAATTCAATTAGCTCACCAAGAGAATAGAACTATGTGTTATGCCTCACACACACAAGAAAAAAAGAGAAAAAAAATGGATATGATGAGAGAAGAAAAAAATACATACATTTGAAACTTTTGAGAGGAATATGTATCACAGTCACTCAGTGGTAGATTTCACTCTCCAAGTCATACTATTGTACTAGATTATTATTTGTTTATTTGGAAAAAGAAAGCGCCATATGTACCTCTTCATCCTCCACTAAACGTGAAGCCTTGGCCATCAGCTCTCGAGAGAATAATGAAGGATCCACATCCCGTTCAGCCCACCTGTCGAGTATGAAGATACTAATTAATTATAAAAATAACCTGTCTTGCACCGCGAATGATCAACTTTCTACATATTCCATTATGATTCATGTTCACCCTGTGAATTCTAGGATCTTAAACAAAAGAATATAAAAGGAACGGTTTTTCTAACATGTGCCCTTAGGGCATAGGATAAGAACTAATTATAGTAGTGAATCTATGCAATTATAGCAGTTTTACTCGGAAAATTTAAACATATTACAAAACATTGCTATAATTACATAGATTCACTACCATAATTAGTTCATATCCTATGCCCTAAGGGCACACGTTAAAAAACAGTAAAAACAATTTCTCCAGACTTTTTTCTCGTTGTGGGAAGTTGGATATATCTAGCTAAGTTTATGTGCAGATTTCAAGCAAAATTCTTTACCCAGACACGCCGTCAGCAACAGCAATAACTCCACCATTGTAATCGCTAACGAAAAAGGCATCTTCCCCACCTTTCTCAACCTTTCAAGACAAGGCAATGCAGGAATCGAGCAAAAACATCATCAAGCATAAGATAGTCAACCAAGTCGAGAACAAATAAAGGAGTGAGAAGAAGTCAAGAAATCAGCAAAAAAACAAGAAGTACCTTCTTCGGATGAGGTATTAGGCGAGTTCCAACACTAAAAGACAATTCAGACCTAGAAAAAACATAGAAAAATATGAATCAAACGTCTTTCTAGACGGATACCATTATCCTTTCTCCATTTATTTCTCAATTCCATAATCTAGGGAAGACCACGTTATAATTATCAATCCAGAAACTTGGTACGATTCAATCAACCTAGTTTGGATAAATTGAGGCCATTTCTGACCAATTAACACTAGCAATGGAATCACAAACAGCAAGAAAATCAACTAGTTTATGTAAAGAATAGGAGGGAGGGAGAGAGAGAGAGAGAATGAGGTCAAATTAGTGCTGCAAAATTGATTGAAATTCGAGAAGAGGGGTTAATTGGAATTACCGAATAGGTTGAGCATAAGAAGAGACCCTCGACTTCTTCTTCGCAGCTACGTCTACACAAATTGGACTGAAATTGGTGGAGAATAAACGGTTGGAATGAGCGACGGAAGACCTGGAAATGGAAATCGCCATTTCCCGCCTCTTCTCTCTCTTCTCTTTTCACTTATCAGTGGCTCCCTTCGTCTAAAAATAGAAAACACACCCACCCACATACATTTTGGGTTTGTCATTCTTCCACGTAGGAAATAGTTTTCCATTATTTATAAATACCTATAAAATCAAATTCATAAACTCATGTTATTTTGCTTTGTTTACTCAATTGTAGGTACTAGTACTAGTTTTTTTATTTTTTTTTATCTAAAATACCAACCATGATTGAATCACAGTAATCCATTTTATTCTGCTTGATCGGATCACATGTACATGTACTGTACAACAGATACCCGTCAAATAACAATTGAACATTAATCTACTTTATTCTGCTGGATTTGATTACATGTACTATTGTACATATGTCCGTCTAATGGCTATTGGACATTAATCTATTTTATTCTTCTTGATTTGATCACATTTACTGTTGTACAAATATCTGTCAAATTTTGTTAAAAAAAAAAAAAAAAAATCTGTCAAATAGCAATTGATTAATGACAGAAATTTATTTTATTTGACTTAATTGATGATAATAATAATATGGCAGATTATTAGCAACAATAAGCACCAGTGGTCTAGTGGTAGAATAGTACCCTGCCACGGTACAGACCCGGGTTCGATTCCCGGTTGGTGCACATTTTTTTTTAAGAGCAATGCCTAGAATTTCAGTATCTGAATATGTCGAAAAACTCAACAAAATCGATGGTGAAACAGATGAACCAAACTTTGTTTATTGCAGCTTACAATATTTGGCACCCGCCACAATAATACCTAACAATACAATGGTACATCAACAAGCGAAGCTTATTCATCTAATTTACTAAAACGCTCTCCAGCTCATCCTCATCCGTTCTGTCATCTTTGATATAATTCACATATCCAAAATTGACTATCAACTGCTAAATATGCACCGAATGCTTAGCGAGGCTAAACGACACGATTATTAAAATTTGCAAGTGACGGAAGCATATCACTCTTCTCACGCACCAATATTTTCAATGTGGGCAGTCTTGTTCACTCTCTTCACTATACCAGCTATAACCTGATACATACAAAGAAAATACTCACAGTTAAGAATAGTTGTAATTTTCGTCTGAACATCACACATACATACATATATACCAAAGTATGTGCATACCTTTCCTGGTCCTAATTCATAGCTCTTCTCCAGACCTTTAGATAGAAGAGTCTTGACCGTTGTCTCCCATTGAACAGGTGAGGTCACCTAATATTCCAAGTTTAAAAAAAAAATGAAAAAAATAAATAAATAATCAATTATATATCACAATTACAAGCAGGCACATCTTTAATTGCTTACCTGACACGCCAATATTTTCTTAATCGTTTCAGGATCTGCATGCGGCAGTGCATCAACATTGGATATAACTGGTATTCTTGGGGTTCTGATTACTGTTGCTGCCAAAGCAGCTTCCAATCTTGACACAGCTGGTTCCATGAATTTAGTGTGGAATGCACCAGCGACAGCAAGTCGGACCTGAAAAGTGTAAACTTTGTTACTCCCTCCGTCCAATAATAAATGTCATACTTTCCTTTTTGGCTTGTTCCAAAATAAATGCCGTGTTTCTAAATAAGGAAAGAGACTTAGTCCAAGATTATCATTGTACAAGCAATGTATGTTTACACATGAAGTTCCAAAATTGAAAGTTTGGGGGAATGGATACCGTCATTCGAGCTTTGAATGACTTTGCTTTTGCTTCCACAGCTTCCACTCCCTTCACACCTCCAGAAACTGCATAGTTACCCTGTGTAGTAGATTTTTTTTTTTTTTTTGAATTTTCATAATTATAAAATAATGAATTGCCTAGTTAGAGAATACATGAGATTAAATAGCATAAATTAGCCATACCGGGCATAGGAAATTTGCAATTTGAACTTTCTCAGATTCATCGACTTCTTCATTAGCTGCATCGCAGAGCAGTTGGACCTTTTCTGAGTCGAGGCCTATGATACTGACCATGGCACTTTTTGCAGCATCTGCAGCACTCTGCAGGTTATAACACAGACATACTTAGAAGATTACATGTGCCATTAGTAAAAAATTGTAATTGAGCTGTGGATAGTTACCTGCATTGCTTCACCCCTTAGTTTAACTAGCTTCAGTCCATCCTCAAAGCTGGTGAACAGAAAGGAAGACATAAATGACGATAGATCAGAAGAAAATACCCAATGAAAAGAATAGATGATGGTTCAGTTAACAATAATCTAGTCAGGTAAGTGACACTATGAGGCGGATGTTGGTTATTCTGCTCAATGCGTTATACAATAGACACTAAACTGCTAATATATACTATCTCCGTCCCAAAATGCATGTCCAAAAAAACTCAAATTTGCCCTTGATAAAGGGCAACTTTAAAATTTTTTAGACATTCATTTTGGGACGGAGGGAGTAGGAAATAGTATACCATATTGCTGAAACCAACAGGATGATGCTTACAAGTTCAATGATTATACACCTATGCTCCATGAGCTGAAAATAAACTTCAACCTAAGCAACCTCGATAAGCTTTTTAAAAGTGGAGTACTTTTAGTTTAGGCAATGTTCAGATAAATGAGACGGTGGGCTGAGGAAAAGTAAGGTAATTTGTTGGAACATAAATGTTGTGTGAGTTGAGCAATCAATTCATGCTTCCAACAATGATAATGGTAACCACTAAAACTGAATTGACACTACCCAAAAAGTGATAATAAGAACTGTCATAAGCTGAGATCACTTACCTAAAAGCTCCAGCAAATGCAAGAGCTGTGTATTCTCCCAAGCTTAGACCACATGTAACATCCACTGAATCAATTATCTGTTGACCTCCATCACGCGCGCGGAGTATTTCAACAGCAGCCAGGCTTGTAACATATATAGCTGGCTGAAAAATGACACAAATCAAATAAATTGTAAATTGCACCTAATTTTCCCATAAATATACATATGGCATTGTGGAATTTTATTTTGAGGTTAGTTTACAAATAAATTGTAAATTGCACCTAATTTTTATGCGCTCTCTACTGGATATGTATTAAAGCTCCCTAGTCACCTTTTTCTCTCAGTTTGTAGTGGGATCCAAATGTGAGGAGAATTGTTGAAGCATGTATTTAGTAACAGAGAATGCAGGGTTTTAGTACTGGATGCAAAACGGTGCATGGCCCATAAAAGCTTATCGGTTCCTGAGAATAATCCTTCCTACTCCTTCCCAAGGTGAGAAAATCCAATATTCCGCATTGGCCAAGTACCTAATAGTATAACTAGAAGAATACAGAACTGAAGAAATGGGTAATATGAGGCTTACCTGACTTAAAACAGTGGAGTCCAACTTTTCTTTTGGCCCATTAATACAAACATCCAAAATGTCAAACCTTCAAAACAAATATCGCAAGAGTCAGAAAAGCTACTTTGAATACCGAGATTCCGCAAAATGAATTGACAGCTCAAGTTGATCTTTATCTAAAAACTAAGCTTAAATCATTAGTTCTTTATACATGCTAAGATCAATAGAAAAATTATATCTTCAACCCACCCCAGAATCTCATTTGCTCTCTTGTACAATTTTGCAGCAGCAGGTACCTTCTGAGCCTCTACACCCATTCCAACAGTTTGTGCACCCTGTAGCAAGAAAATTATAATAGGAATGTGCTGTTATTCTTAAGCCTGAGGAAAAAAAGGGAAGAAAAAAAAAAAGGAAAAAAAATCCTGCACAACTTATCCGATATGATTAGGCAATATTTATATAATACTCCCTCCGTCCCAAAATGATCTTCGCATTTGACTATTCAAAATTTTTAAGGATATGAACACTTGCTTCACTAGCCAAGCTTTGTTTATGCACATTTAAGCCTAAAATGTAGAAACGTGAAGAACTTTTTGGGACAATGAGAAGATCATTTTGGGACAGAAGGAGTATTTTGCTTGCTCCAGGAATACATGTTTCTGATATGAACACCAGCAGATAGTCTCTGAAAGCATTTGAGAAGCTCAAACTACCAAGAACGGCATACATGATTCTCTTGAAGCCCTGCCAACGCCCCTATTAGTTTGGGACCACTACTGAATCATTTTGTTTTTCCATTCTTTTCAGTTTACTGCAGGATCAAATGCAAGATCTTCACACAAGTAGACAAGTGGGACTGGCTCGCCTATATACTTCTAGATAATTGTTAGAAAAGACTACAACTTGGTTTTGAAAAATAGGTTTATTAACCTTCCACAAATTTGGTATAAATCCAAGCAAATGTTCTTTTAACTAGATTGAACAACAAATGATCTTTGCGCCAACCAATACCTCAGAGAACTTAAAAAAGTAAATGGTGTCGGGATAAGTCGTCTCAGACTTATCATACCCATATATCAGTTATCCATCCTCCATAAGAAAAAAGGATAAAATAAACAAAAAAATCGCCCAATTCTATCTACTTTGTCCTCATCCAAATCAACATTTAATCAGATCCCAAACACCAACTTTGTTATTTGACAACAGGACTACTTCAATCAACTGCCAAGTGGTGGTACCGGTGAACAGTAAATATCAAAAATAAGATAGTTTCATACTCACACATATAGTCTAGGAAGCATATTGTCTAAATGCCTCTACAAAACCCCAAGTTATAGGCAATGTTTGATAGCTAAAAAGATACTCCTTCGATTACTTTCAAAGAGTGGTCATTAAAAAAGATACATGAACAGTTGGTATATTCTTTCATAAGGCAAACCACAGCAGAGATAGTTGTGTAATTCGGCTTTTTGAATTTCAATTCCAAATTCCGAGTGGCCGAATAAGACCTCAGTAATGTCCTTTTTGTCTCAGGGGGAAAAATCCATTTGATACCCTCACGAAGCAAAGGCAGCCTGGTTCTATAGAGAAATGAAAGCCTTCAACAGTTTCTTTAATTCAATTCAGTGCCAAACTTCAAAATGACTGTAACAACCAATTAGTACCTACAACTTTACAAGCAGATTATTCGTCTCTTTCAGATGGCATTCACAACACTTGGAGTACCCCGGTTGTGAAATACGATAAACAAATTAGTACTAACACAACTTGGGAATCTTGTTCAAATTATATCAAAATCAGTGGCACTTCAATTCACAAAATGAGACCAATTTTACAAATAAAAATTAAGAACGAGAAACCAAAATGACGATCAATTTCTAACCTGGCCAGGAAAGAGAAAAGCAGAAGTGGGCTTATAATCCAAAAACAAGGCATCATCAAGGGCAACTTGAGATCCAGCCGAGACGCTCATACAAACCCTAGATTTGGCCAAATTCCTAGTTGCAAAGCTTCGAATTCCATGTTTCAAACCCCCAAAAGAAACAGAATTCAAGGTCTTCGACGACGACTCCGGAGCATCGAAAGAGAGGTGGTTTAGAGAAATTGAAGGGAGGACGAGAGAGGCAGCAGCCATGGAGGTGGAAGAAGAATGACGGAGGAATCGAGACGGAGAAGAAGGGTTGAATCGAATGAGAGGGTGGTGGAGAAAAGCATGCATTCACAGTTTCCACCTTATATGTGTGTGTGTGTGTGCGCGCGTTTCGAAGTGTAGACGGAGTTAACAAAGGTGGGGAAGATAGTAAAAGAGTTAAAGGACAGTTGGAGATGGCGTGAATTTCCAACGTTACCGCTCAACCGCCAAACCTTCGAGATCGACTGCCTGTATACTTCCTTGGCAAACAATATTTCAAATTTTATCAATTTTTTGAGACACTTGGAGTAGTATGTTCACGAACAGTTAAAGTTTCTCTTTTTAATAAAAAATCCAAAAGAAAAGAAAAGATGGATTATTTGTAAACTGCAATCACCACCTCCACTCTCCAAAATGCAACTCTCCATACTACTATGATATTGTCATTTTTAGCCCGCACAAATTGGTTTTAGGTATCTCCTAAAAGGCGTCAAACTAACGAAGTGGGTGGGTTTTATATGTTTGGCAATTCTTAGCTCAAAATCTCAAATTGCCAATGGAGAACTTTGATTTGACACCCAACAATGTAAAGATTCGAGTTGGTCTCCTGTAAAACGCGTTTTTCCTACTGATTAAGAAAAACGTGTTTTTCAAAACCTTCTAGCTATCACTTTCAAAGGTTCTGGCTATCAATCTCATATCCAAGAGGCTTTATATTGATATCCAGAACCCTTCTGGCACTTTCAAATGTTCTGGCTATCAATCTCATATCCAGAAGGCTTTATATTGATATCCAGAACCGTTGAGAAGTTTCAATTATTTACAAAAATGCCCCTTCTGGCTATCAATATCATATCCAGGAGGTTTTATAATTATATCCAGAACCGTTGAGAAGTTCTAATTATTTACAAAAATGACACCGCGTTTTTTTTAAAACACGTTTTTCCTAAGCGTTTGGAAAAATGCGTTTTTCCCAAGATTTTGCGTAAAAATTGTATAAGAAAAGTTAAAAAAAAAAAATGATCACAAACATTGTTGTCAAATGCCAAGATTATTTCTGATCAAAATTTATTTTATGTGAATTTATTGTGTACCCGCAGTATTACTCAATAAAAACTAAAGTACAATATAATAGTTGAATAATTTTGATTGATAAAAACTAAAGTACAATATAATAGTTGAATAATTTTGATTGATCTCACATTTGGTGGCAGGTCCTACGGAAGGATGCAACCAAGTAACATTTGACAACTAAAATTATGCCAAAAATGCCTAATTCATTTGAGAGCGTAGTATTACACCAGAAAATACTCCCTCAGTCCCAAAATGATTTTCGCAAAAATAAACACTCGCTTCACTAGTCATGTTTTTTCAATGCATTTTTAAGCTTAAATTGTAGAAATAAGAACTTTTTGGAAAAATGAAAAATGGCAAAAAGGAATTATTTTGGGACGGAAGGAGTAAATGCAAATCAGAGCAAGGCAAGAGCCAACGAGCAGAAGCATACTTTCACTAGAAAACTTGCTCTTGCTTGCAGATGAAATCAAGAACTCAGAAGCTGTATGATAACCACTGCATCTCAAATTTCAACTGTCAACACCGCCACCAATGTACTCCGTATATACACATTCAGATTCGAACCTCGATACGAGTTGACTACATATATTCACTTTCGTGTTTCAACAACTATGGCTAATATATAGGAACTTTCTATATAAGTTACAATCAAGTTTTTAATCTCTTCAATTGCTATACAACATGAACTTGGTATAAATCTACCTCCAAAAAGATATTCCCATTCGAAGCTTACTCTGGGCCCTCTTTTCTTCAGCTACAATTTAATGCACAAATCAGACAGCTTTTGTCATTTCAAACATATTCCAAGTAGATACGTGTGAGCCATCGCTAACCAGCTTCATATACAAAAGTATCCATAATAGGCTCTGAACGCTATTGAGGGATATCTCCTGTAAGCATGCATCAAGAGGCAAAGGGATAAGCAAATTTGCTTATGGCATGATCGTGATGTTTGAGGCAAATTATCAACAGCGCTTGATGCAATTTAGCATTTTAATTTGAATTCTTTTAAACATAAGGTTATGGATGTGAAAATGAAAAAGCGGGGCGACGGGCGAAAAGGTGATTGTACCTAGTGGTGTTTCTGGCTTATGTATAATCAGCAGCATGGAGTTCACTCATCGCGTCCCATTGGCTCCTGATTGCTCTTGCTTTGTTGTCTCTTATTTCAAGAACCTGGTCAACAATGCCAAACTTTATCATCATATAACAATTTGCGAAAAGAACATATATCAAGAACCGAGTATTATTATTAGGATTACATAATCTATCATGAAGAAGAGAAAGAAAAGGTGCCTCACTACAGACATCAAGAAACCAATCAGGCTGCCAAGATGTGCATTCCTAACCCCAAAAAACTGCAAGTGAAATGACTTGAAACCGAGACCTTAAGATAAAAAAATCTCAAGCCTAGCAAATACTCCCTCCGCCCCAAAACAACTTGCACCATTTTTCTCTGACACGAGAATTAAGAAGGGAGTATATATATTCAAAAGTACAGCGAATGGGAAATTGGTTGAGTATGATGATTTGAGAGTGGGACCCACAATTTACGCGTGTGAGTATGAAAAATGGAGTAGGGTGAATAAAAGAACAAAAAAAGTAGGACATGTTAGGAAGTGGGACTTACCAATGGGACACCCAAAAAGGAAATTAGTGCAAGTTGTTTTGGGACGGAGGGAGTATTCAATAAATTTATCGATTTTATGCCAATAGATTAGGTCACATTAGAAACTTCTAAGCAACATTTTTGAAACAGAAATTTAAAGTAGAATGTGCCAAAAAAATGACCACTGAAGCACAAAACAGAGAAAGGCATGTATTTGTAATTTTTGGCCTTAAATTGTCTAGTGATTAAGCTTAATTAATGATGCACAGCATGTTATGCTGTGGGCAACAAGGGAAACGTTACCTCGGGTCTGGAATCTAGAACTCCACTAGACATTCCCACATCAATGCGCCATATGCTACAATTGTATTTACTGCAAAGTAAGACGCGAGTAAGATAACAAGACACAAAATATTCAGAAATGGTATACATTTGAGACGCAAATAGCAAGATTGAACATAATTAGAAACTATTTCTAGAAAGTTTAAATGGCTATTGGCTATTTGAGTAGTTTAAAAATTACTCCCTCTGTCCCGTAAAGATAGTACCACCTTTTAGTTGTCAATTTAAATGAACGTTGACCAATAATTTAGGTTAACTTGATTATCCTAATGAGAATCTAAAAACTGTTATTGATAGTATTTATAATGGTGTATCAAGAACAAGTTTTAGAAATTCAGTGGGATAGTTATTTTTTCCTAAATCTTTGTTTAAGTTCACACAAATTGACCACCAAAAAAATGGGACTATCACTCCGGGACGAAGGGAGTACAAAAATGGAAAATCAGCAAGTTATTACAATCCCCCACCAATTCACTCCTGTAGTTTGCGGAGTATGCCCCACAACCATCGCCTTTGCACCTAGCCCTTGCAGTGTCCTTTCAAGAACCGATTGGATCTGGGGAAAAATATATTTTTGAACTTCAACATTTAGTTTCGTCACAAATGAAGTTCTCGAAGTAATAACCTAAAATAAATCAAACTACACTCAATTAACTATGCTCACTTGATAGTCTTGCAAATCAGGATTGTCTCTCGAGTATAAACGATTCCACACAACACTGTCATAGCCTCTGGTAGCCATGAAAGGGATTTCTTGGCCATTCTCAATCTCGCTACGACCACTCATCCAATTCGAAACCTCTTTATTCATTTTGTCAATGCCATAGGCAACTGCACAAGTGTCAAAATTCATCAGACCTTCAAAAGAAGATTATGAAAGGAAAGTAGAAGCAAAAGAATGATGGATAAAAGAAAAATGATTTGAACAGGTAAAAAAGTCAAAATATGTAGTAAAATATTTACCATGGCGTGGAAGAAGGCCGCCATGGCAAAAGACCCAATCATCAACCTTAAGAACAACAGGGTGTCGTGCCAATTCAGATGCCAATGGACCACCTGGTCTTAGGAGGATGGATCTAGCAATCACTCCCTTTTGCCGCTGTCCTAGTAATTGATAAACTAATCAGAATGCTTGCAGATAAGTAGAGTGGAAGGAGTTGATTTCTCATAAATTGCTTTATAAGGAAACAATGCACCTCTAATAATTTGTTAGCAATAAACATGATTTTACCATGTAATCAAAATCAAAACAACCATAATTTCTGTGAGATTTATCTAAAGTTGAAGAAGAAAGCTAGATGATGAGGTCTGTACCTTGACTAGATTCCATGGGCCCCAATGAGTTTGCGACATTTTTCGGTCTTCTTTCCAACTTTCTGAGACACCAACCCAACCAACAAAAGCTTCTTCCCAGTTATGCTCGCACTCTTCCAAGTAGCCCAGGAAGTTCGAACACTCATCAAATGCCCCAGAATCGACAAACCTAAAGTCCCCTTCCACATTCATAGTCTCATGATTCCCGTTAACCTAAGAATAGAAACAGATTTTTTTATAAGATCAACCAATTAGAAATCTCAATTTAAAATTCAAGTCTAAGCAGTGATACCCAATTTCAACAAGGGGATTTTTACCAATAAGTCCCTCATAGAAGGTGGAATTTGCCAATAAAACCTGACATTTTCATATTCTACTTTAGGGTCCCTGGGTTGAAATCGATTTGACCAATACATCCCTCGCGCCAGTTATAACCGTTTCATACATTCCATAATGCCGATAATGCCCCTCCCTTAACTTCTCTCTCTATGCGTGTCATTCATCTAATTCGCGTATGTGAACCTCAGGCGCCATCGACAACACACACTCGACAATACGCGACCCTCACACAATGCGCTCCCTTTCTCGCCATCGCCATTACCGTTTCTCACCATCGCCATAACCGTTTCTCACCATCGCCGTTGCCGTTTTTCCCAAATTCAACTATTCTCTAAATTCGTAATTAGGTCTTAAATGCTTCAAAATTGGAATTCGTAATCTGAAATTTAAGCCTAAATTTAAGCCTTTTGAATTTCATCGTAATCTCCTGAGGTAGTTGTTGCAGCCGGTCTCCGACAAAACTGTACATCGTAAATTCATTGCTTGGTTTCTCTACCTCGCTGGTAAGTTGCTTTGTCCCTCTCGCTTTTAAATTACGTAATCGTCCATTGCCATCCAGGTTACCTGCCCCATCCTTGAGGTTTTTAGGGTTTGATGTCCGTTTTGTAGCGATTGAAATGGATGGCGGCTTAACTAATCCTCCATTGTTACAAATCTTTGACAATTTTGCAACTGTTTGGGTAATTTTTCTGTTAGGTTAAACTTAATGGCTTCGGTTTCAAGGTGCCCCGTTCTTGTGGAATGAGAATTGAATGAGAAAATGGTGTGGGTTGGTGATGGTCTGCTAAATGTTTTAGTTGCTGCTGTTTTTCATTCATAAACAGTGGTTAATTCGGAAAAGGGGATGAAAGTTCTGGTGTTCGCTAGTCTTTTTTTAAAATTTTGTTGCTGGTGTAGTCCTTTTTTAAACCATCAAATTAGTATTATTTTCAGGCATTAAGTTAAGCCTGTGTAAATAAATTATGAACAAAGGAGAAATGGATGTCTCATTTTAAACTTAAACATTTGAGAAATTGAGTTTAATGTGATAATTTGATTTCTCAATTGTTTAAATCTCACGCAACTGTGAAATCAATTTGTCTATATCATTTTTAAGGTTACGTGAAAACAAAAATTAAAATTGACACAACTGTGAAATCACACACTGTGAAATCAATGTCTCAATTATTAAACTCAAATTCATGTGTGAACAATTGTGAAATGAATGTGCAAGTTATATATTCAAATTCATGTGTGAACAACTGTGAAATGCATGTCTCTCTGTTATTATGATAATTGTGAAAAATTGAGAGATGAATTTATCATTTTTTACAAGTGAAAAATGAAAAAAATGACACAACTGTGAAATCAGTTGAGAAATGATTTTACAAGTGAAAAATGAAAAAAAATGACACAACTGTGAAATCACACAACTGAGAAATCATACATCTGTGAAATCAGTTGAGAAATTATTTTACAAGTGAAAAATGAAAAAAAATGACACAACTGTGAAATCACACAAATATGAAATCACACAACTGTGAAATCAGTTGAGAAATGATTTTACAAGTGAATGAAATTTTTATTTTCTAGAATTGTGAAATTAATTGAGAAATGAAAAAAGGATTTTCTCAATTTTTTACTAGTGAAAAATGATATTTTTATTTCTAAAATTTGAATTATGTGTTGAGTGTACTTGTTTGATTCGTTTTGACGACGCGATTAAAGTGGTGGTCTCAGATTATTTTTTCGCTTTCTAGATTTTGAGATATTACATTTTAAAATTTTGAGGGAAAAAAATAGGAAGAGAGAGAAAAATTAGGGAGGAAAAGAGAGATGGGAAAAAAAGCGCATGAACAAAATGTGCTTAGCGTCATGTTTTCTTTTAGGTCTGCCTGGCACACGCGCATCAGGGAGTGGAGGGGCATTTTGGTCTAACAAAAATCCAATGACTTTTTGGCGAGTTTCCATAATGTATGTCCTTATTGGTCGTTTTCATTTGGCTGAGGGACTTATTGGTCAAAACCTCTTTCAACAAGTATGTAATAGTAATACTAATTTTGGTGCACTCAAAGAGGCTAACTTTTCTTAGTTGGATGTTTTGCTTATGGCCGTTGTTCGAAAATTAAGCTCATGAATTTTATCAGCTTCTCTCCAATTACATTTACCTTAATTAGTACTCCCTCAATCCCTAAATGAATGTCCATTTTTAATAAATTTTTGTCCCAGAATAAATGTCTTTTTCGGAAATAACTTTGTTCCTGCTTGTTTTTTTACCAAATTTTTTCACTAGTCTCTTTATACTTGCGACACTAAATGCTTGGAAAGGGATTACATGATTATATATGAATCTTTGCCACTAAATTTTATGAAACATCGAGATTTTCGAATGTCCTTTAAAATGAAATTTGGACATTCATTTAGGGCTCCATACTTTTTGTTCTTCGCAAAAGTAGCCTCTTGCATTTAAATGTAAGGGAAGGATGTCTACATTAAGCTCATATGGGCCAGGCCCTTCGCTGGACACCAGGCAAAGTGAGAGCTCTTGTAGCATCAGGTTGCCCTTTTTAGGGTTTGGAGGAAAATTATTACTCCCTCCGTCCCATTTCAAATTGCAAATACTAGGTTGGCACGGGGATTAAGGGAAAAAGTGAAAAAGGTGATGTGTTGTGAGTGTTGATAGTTGAGTGGGAGAGAGAAAGTGGGGTAGAGAATAGTTAGTGGGTTAGTGGATGTGAGTGTGCAAGTGGGTTAAAACTTGCCATTTTTGGATTTTGCAATTTTAGTTGGGACACCCTTTTTGGTAACTTTTGCAATTTGAAATGGGACGTAGAGTACTTCTTATGCTCCTAAAAGAGAGTCCATTTGGACTCGGCACATGGATTAAGAAAAGCAAATTGATCTATTACATAACAATGGTATATACTTTTTCATTTGTTCCCCAACTGGAGTGGGCTTCTCGATTGAAAAGGAAATCAAATCAAGGGTAACTAAGCACAATCTTCCGAAAATAAGTACAATTTGACTCGGTGCATAAATAAACAAAATCTAATATATTCCACTATATTTGTACATTTTGAATATTCTAACGCTCAACATTCGGGAGTGTGCTCTTAAAAGAAAGTGAATCAGGTGTAAAATGGTAAAAGTGATCGTCCAATTGAAACATTTTTTCTAGAATCCAAAAAGAAATAATGGACTTCGTTTATGGATGGAGTTTAATTTTCTAATGTTGGACTTTCAAGCGCGGACTTATTGAGTGACACATTAATATGTATCAGTGTTCTAAAAATCGGCCTAGGCGGCCGCCTGGGCGGCGCCTAGGCGCTAGTCGGTGACATGACGCCGCAAATAACAGCAAATCGGCCACCTAAGGCGCTGGAGCCACTAATCGGCGACTAGGCGGGCTCGGCGCTGCCAAGGCGGGTCAAACGCCAAGCAGGAGCCTAAAGGCTTTGGGCCGAATCCAAAGCTGGCTACCCATTTTAAACTACTCCATTGCTTTCGCTTTCTTTTCCATAGCCGATGTGGGATACACAAACATGCCAAAAATGAAGACCAAAGGCTTGTAGGCCCTCTCAGAGCTAGCCCCTTCATTTATACTACACCATTGCCTTGGAACTTCATTTCAAATTCAATGTGGGATAAACATCATACTATTCTATTCCTATACTCACTCACTACCTGTGTTTGGATTAGCCTCCCCATAAGTGTTGCTTAATTTTTTTCATCACACTTTGAGTTCCAGAGAGATCACCGGGAGTTATTACATTTTACATTTGCAGATGGCCATTGATATACAGAGCAGCAGACTTTCTGCAATGTACAAGAACTATGTTTCTGAATTAAACCTATAGAAATATCAAGTTTTTTTTTCTTATGGAAACATGTATTTGTGTAAATATTGTTACTCCTACTGTCTCAAAATGAAAAATATGATCAAAATCCTCGGCCCCGCCTAGTCCCCTAGGCGCTAGGCCCGGGTCTGCCGCCTAGCGCCTGCCTAGCGCTTTTTAGAACACTGATATGTATCAAGGAATTATTAACTCCTCATAAAAGAAACGACGAGGCAATGTAAACCAACGCATACTCCTAAAAGAGAAGTCCATTGTTCCCATTCACACTGTTCCAAGAAAGCACCAACTTCCTAATCTTCCCTTTTTGGAAGTGTTACTTTCAGCATTTTAGTCTTAATCTAGTTGCTAATTAACTAAATTTCCAACTCCACATGGATAATTAGCGGAAATATGAAACAAGCCAACATTTAAAAGAGTCAATCAGCATTTCTTAATCTGCGTGATATTCAACTGTGACTATTTTAGATTTTTAGGAACGAAGGAGGTGACATATATTTTTCATTTAATCAGCCAGAAATAATAATTTGATATGCCAAATTGCAGATGTAATACTACAATATTTTATACAAAAGTCAGAGACTCCCAGATATCTATTTGGGTTGAAGCGCAAACCTGGAAAACAGCTCCACCATTAGCTCTTGCCTGGATTTCCAATGATTTCAGTAACGATAATATAGCTATTTCATCGTCACCTCGATCAAGTATATCTCCTAATTGTATTAATACCTGGTTAAAGACAGAGAAACGAATAAAACATCAAGTTGTATAAAGTTGCATCTTTCTTTTCTTGTTTCACTAAATTCAGAGGTCTAGATATATCAGTACTGGCTTTGAAGTATAAGGATTCACATTATATAAATACAGGACATACCGTCTCTCGCCCGGTCCACAAATCTTGACCATCAGAACTCAAAACGCCAGCCAACTCAAGGGCGGATCTCGCTTTGGCAAGATCTCCGTGCAGATCCCCAACTACACATCCAATTAATATAAAGGATACAGGAAGTTAATGAATGGAAGAAAAATGAAGTGTGATTAAAAAAGCACAGAAGGAAACATGCATCAGATGATACTCCCTAATAAGAATCCGTTTGTTTTCAATAATCGACATTGTAGTGCTAAGAATTACTCTCAGAAAAATCTTTACACAAAACATATGACACAACCCGATCTGTGGAAAATGTTATCAGTGACTAGAAAAGAATATGTACATATGCTTGGTCAAATGCAGTTATCATTTGCCAAGGCAGATATTCAATTGATCATGATTTAACTTGTCAATATAAGAAATTGAAGTTTTAGCTGCTACTATAACTAATACTATAAGAAATTGAAGTTTTAGAGGCTACATTCACCAGAAAAAAATCTCCAGTCAAAAGCATAGAGATCAACAATCGGGCAAGACGAGGGTATGAAATCTCTAGAAGGTCAGGCGAGGTTATGTTGAAGAAACAAGCCAAGGTGATCAAGTGACTCATGTGATCGTGTCTCTCACCTAAGTTGGACTTGAGAGGTCAAAGGCGAGCTTAGGCGATAACCAACCCTTGCCGATTAAATCTGAATGATTTTAGTAAGAATCAAGTTAAGATTTTTAAGATAGTATTATAGATTTATAACTAAGATTTTCGTAAACTTAATTGGTCACTATCAAGTTATAATTAATTTGCCTAGCAAAAACTGTCTCATTTTAACTTAAAAAGTCTGTTTTATTAAAATTTGACCTAATATTCATGACAATTTGAGTATATGACAGTTTGAGTATGTAGGGGGGGGGGGGGGGGAAATCTAGGTAAAAAAGAAAAAAGCACAAGTAGCAAATGTAACATACAAGTAGTACTGGTTAAGGCAATTATAATAACCCCTCCATCCCAAACAATCTTCTTACATTTTTTGCCGTTATTATAAATGAACCATGTGCAATTATTTTAAGTTGATTTTGTTAAGTTTAATGCCTTTGAAATTGGGGACGCCTAATTTAGTGGGTTAAATTATCAAGTTCGTAATTCCGAGACAGCAGGAGTATAATGAGACGGAGTGATTTTTAGGCTAAGGCTCAAGGCCAAAGCCATAAAATCAGAAGGTGCACGTCTTAGCCAAGCACGTGTGGACCTTGAAACCAAGTGGGTTTGTTTCTCTGGTTGGCGTGGATTGGTTGTATTGGAAGTCTTAATTAAAGAGCCTTAATCAACAAGGATTAATGAATCCTTATGCATTCAGGTTAGGATATTAGGATTTCTCCCATACGAATTTGTTAGGGAATTCGGATGAGTATATTATATTCCCTCCGTCCTAAATTTTATTCAGCAAGTAGCTCGGTTTGCTCAGTTTACACAGAGAGATCAATAATTCTAGATCTATGGTTTGCACAGTCAGGAATTTTGTGATAATAATATTCTCTCCCCTCCCCGTGGACGTAGCCAAGTTGGTGAACCACGTAAATCTGTGTTCTTGTGATTGCTTTATTTTTCTCATCAAGTCTTGTTCAATGCTCTAACAGATTTAATTATGCTAATGTGAAAGACGGTTTATCCTCATAACATGTTCTTATCAAACAAGCTTAATTATTCAGTATCAAGTATTCTGAATCTATCTCTTGATCATCAAGCACAGTAAGTCAGCATCAAGCATTCAACGCTTAATGTTATCAAACGCAACCTTTTTTCTGACTGATGTTAGTAAGAATCAATTTTACTTCTTGTACAATCAATTATTAAAAAAAAATTGAACTAGTTACCAGTGGTTCCTCTAGCTTACTATTATTTCACTTTGCTCGTACTCTCTCCGTCCCAAAATGAATGTCCGAAAAACTTTCAAATTTGCTGATCAAGAGCAAATTTGAAAGTTTTTCGGACATTCATTTTGGGACAAAGGTAGTAGTAGCTCTATATGTTGCTTACGCTCCTTTCTTCATTGCTTTGCTTTGTTTTGTTTTGTTTGTTTTTTATTTCACAATTTTCTTCTCTCTTGGTAGACGGCTCATCCTTTGGCATTGTATATATTCCAGTCATCTAGTAACTTCTTTTATCAAAAAAATAAAAAATTGAATCTTTTCCTCCATCAAAGTAAGTCAATTTTCTTGAACTTAATTTCATTATTGCTGCCACTGAAAACATGCATTCAGGCATAGAGATCAATAAAATTCATGAACAGCTGCTTAGTAAAACGCCCAAAAAGATCAACAATAACTAAATCTAGCAAAAACAGTAAAATTGAAGTATTACGAGAAAAGGGATAGAAAGAAAACGAACCGGCGACGATGCGGCGGCCGGGAGCGGAGACAAAAGTGGGTGGGTTGCCATACACTAGTATGGGTTTTAAGCTGCTGTTATTGTTACTGACGCCGCCGCCGCCGTTGATTAGAGTTGAATGTGGTGCGTCTAGAAGTTTACGGGAGCGAGAAGGTGGTTGGAGGGGAAAAGAATTTGGGGAAAGTGAAGCCATGGGATGCTACGATTCCAGCCCTCCATTTCTTTGGGGATTCAAATTGATGGGGTTCACAGATTTTTTGTCACCTAATTGCACTTTTCCCACAAGAATGAGGAAGGGACTGCTGCCACGCCATTTTTTTTTTTTCCCCTCTCGTTTTTACTACTCCCCTATGTCCAAGTATAAATAACACACTCTCGCAATTTTTTGTAAGTTAATAAAAAAATAATTAATACTAATAGTATACTTGTTCCGTCCATCTCTTTTGACACTTAAGAGGTGGGCACAATAACTAACGAAAAAAATACAATAAAAAAATATATGGTAAAAAATGAAGAGAGATAATAAATTGGAGTAAATAGTAGTAATGTTGGTTGAATAAATTGAATGGTGGAAAATGAAGAGAGAGAATGAATAGTGGGGTAGAGTGAATATAAAATTATAAAAAGTAGGCTATTTTGAAAAGTGTCAAATGAGCTGAGGTGGAGCAAAATAAAAATAAATATCATATTCTTCATCTTCTTCCTTCGACAACTTTCTGTAATAACCGAAATTTTTTTATTTATTTTATTTTAATTTGGTTTTATTAATTTAATTAAACAATAATTAGAGTTATAAAGCAATTGAAAGAAGTGGGCCGAAGAATTTGGATTGGCCCGAAATTTGTATTAGTAAACCCAACCCAATTAGGAATCAATCCAAAGTATAAATTCTTGAGTTAGTCAAATTAGGAACTCTTTATTATCATAAACTCAAAAAAAAAAAAAAAAAAAAAGAAAACAAAACCCTAAACCTTACCTAGCAGCCGCCGAACCAAGGAGGAGGGAGGAGAAAATTTTCGTCATTGTTTTGGAAGAAGTAATCCGACCATAAGTTATGCATGATTTAAGAATACAAATATTAGGGTTTTGCATGCTAGTGATTAATGATAAATTTTAAAAGGTTAATGGAGTTGATCTAAAGGCTATGAAAAAAAAATAGTAATCTTGATACTAGTTTATTTTTAAGATTAATTTTATAATCATGATTTGAAATGATTTATATTATGCAATGCTTGGGAATTGAACATATAAATCATTGAGGTTGAATTGGGTTTATCAAAAAGAAGGAAAAATATGGATTTCCCCCCCATGAGCACTTTCGGCCGAATGGCCCTAGGCCATTGAAGATTTATTTTGTTGATTTAAATGATCCTCGTTAAGTGAATTGTGAATAATATTGATGTTTGGGAATTTAGAAAAGCTAAAGAACTAGGAAAAAAATTGATCAAATCAATGGATTTTGGATCATATATTTTTCGGCAATGATGACATAACTTGGGTGTTAATTCTTGATTGAAGATGTTAAGAATTGGGACGGAAAGTTAGTGTTTTCGTTAAGTTTCTAATGGAAAGAAAACAAAATCGTTAAAAGGATTGTTAACAAGTTAGAAAATTAACTTGAGAAAATAGAATAAGTACTTGGAAGACCTTGGGAGTTAAAAATTTAACGAGAAAGGAAAAGATTAGAAATTTCAGTTAGTTTCCTAACGGAAAAGGACTAAACTGAAAAAGAATTAAAGTTAAAAGAAATAAAAAGGGAAACTTTGAAGTTAGAGGGGCCTAAGTGATTAAAAAGAGAAACTTGGGGGACCTTATGAACAAAACCAAAGTCAAGGGACCTTTCTGTAATTAAAGGAAAGTTGAAGGACTGAATTGTAATTAATCTAAAGTTGAAGGACCAATTTACAATTAAACTAAAGTTGAAGGACTAATCTGCAATTAATCAACAGTTGAAGGACTAAATTGTAATTGAACTAAAGTTGAAGGACTAAATTGCAATTAATCCAAAGATGAAGGACCAATTTGCAATTAACCCAAAGTGGAGGGACCAAATTGTAATTAACCCAAAGTTAGAGGACCTAATTACAATTATATTAAAGTTAAAGGGCTGACTCGTACATCAAAGTCAGGAACTTGAACGTAAGAAAAGAAGTAACGAAGTAAAGAAGTTAAACCGCGTCTCTCAGTTAACTAAGTAGAAATAGTTAACAATGTTGAGAGTACTAAAGTAAATTCCTCCGTGCCTTGTAGATTTGCACAGATAGGAGATTGCGAGGAAAAGCAGTTCAGGTAAGGGATTACGTTCCTTACAGTATTTGAACTCCTGTTTGTTGGAATTCTATATTCTTTCTATAAGTTAGCTATCAGTATGGCATGATAGTATTTGAATAAACTCCGCGTTATTGAATGTTCTTTTGAAAGAATCCGTACTTAGTGATGTCCCCATTGATCTACTAAGTATCGAAGTTTGAAACTTGTTATCACATACTTGTACCTTGGTATGTACTCATTTTAACTTGTAAGTTAACCACTTACTGGTTAGAGTGCCCAATGTCCAGTTAGAAAAGACATTGATGGACAGTCCAGTTAGAAAAGACTCGTCCTTAAACTAGGGATTGCATGAGTGATCACATGCCTTCTCTCAGGAATTGTCTGATTACAAGGATGATTCTAGACCCCGAGCATATGTGTGTGTGGATACCATATATGTTACGACCCACACTATTGGCTGGAGAAGCTAGGTGTACAAATTGTACCTTTGGCATTGAGGTTATAATGTACGTTACCAAGGAATTGACGGAACTTGAATGAATCCCTTTGGATTGTAGTGCCATAATCCTTTGGAAGTAAAAATCTTAAAAGTAATAAGACTGTATTGTTCTGCAGTCTTGAATCCAAAAGTAACTGAACCTATCTTTGTAAAAGTTATTCAAAGTATTCGTTCTGGTCGTCTCTCCTTAGTAACCGGAGAGGCCACGTATGAACTTACTGAGCATTCGTTCGCTCATCCCTTCTCTATAAATTTTGTTTCAGGATTTAAGTAGAAGGACAAGACAAGGAAAGCAGCCGTAGGAAGACGGTGGATCGAAGATTCTTAATTTAATAGTTTTAAGTACGTTATTTATTGTGATGTAAGTTGAAGTACATTGATGGTTAGGGTTGTTACCTACCAAGACAAGTTTAAGTTACGCTTCCGCTATTGTTTTGAAATTATGGTTTAAATAAGGGGCCATGGTGAACCCTAAATTAAGGTATTTATTTTTGTTTATTATTGTTATTAAATGCCATTAAATGCTCAGATATTATAAGAAAATTCGGGGTGTTACACTTTCATTCTTCTTTTCTCTTTCTTGAAATTACAAACCATTGTATTGTTGCTTGTAATTTTATTTTCTTTGTAGATTTGTAGGTTTCAAATAAAATCAAATTAGAGACGGGGTGATGATGCAATCTCCATTGCTTTATTTCATCGACTGCAAGGACTCAAGGTTGTCTCATTATCGATTATCTCATGCAGTCGCACCGCTTTACTGTATGTGGTATTATATGTTTACTCCTCTCTGTTGTGAGACTCTGATTTCTCCCCTTTGTTGGGAGCCTTTGATTTATCCCCTTTGTTGGGAGCCGTCGGCTTCTCTCTTTCGTCGTCCGCCTTTTCCTTTTCTCCATTGTGTTGAGTTATATGTGATGTTTGTATTTGTTCTTGGTTCAATGCTTGAGATGCTTGGTTGAGAGTTTATTGTCGACCCAAATGCGTTACTGTTTCGGTTCTTCAACGCCAAATTATTTCTATATGGGGATTTTCTGAAGGCCATTTATGGTCCGTGCCCAAGTTATGCTTGGATAAGCACTTGCACATCACTTGCCATTGTTTATAACAGCGTCCAATGGAAATTTGGTAAAGGGTTGGACTTCAATATTAAAAAAGATGAGTTAGGTTTTTTTCATTATGACAGGCAGTTTGGGGTTGATTGCAAGCATTTGTAAAAAATCTCAACTTTGGGATGAGCCTTCGATTCATGTGGAGCGTCATCTTCTTTCTTTCAGTTCATTAATGAAGTTGATGTTGTTTGATTCAAAAAATAATAATAATAAATACTCCCTCCGTCTCAGAATAAGTGTTCACATTTCTTTTTTAGTCTGTCCTAGAGTAAGTGTCCACTTACTAAAATGGATTTTTTTTTTTACTATTCATCCCACTCATTCTCTCTCATACTTTACTTTTACGCTCACAACGAGTAAACCACAAAATGGACCCGCGTACTATTGCCCCAACATCACTTTGACTTGCGTACTATCAACTCAGTAAATGTATCTTGTGTACTATAGTTTTATTATCAATTTCCCTAAGATTTGTAACACCAGTTAAAAAGTTAACAGAACTGTTAATAACTTAACAAAAAGTATGACTCATATTTATAAATGTGACTTTGATGTTCAAATTATTCCACTTTTCCCTTGAATCTTAGCAAATGTTAGAAAACTAACTCTAAAACTAAGCTTTTATGATGACCACTCCCCTCCCCCATCTATAAACTAACATCCACTAACAATTTCAGTTAAAACTAACACCCCTCCCCCATTAAACATCACTCTCATGCTTCTCCTTCCTCCCCTCTGTGACAGCCGCCCCATCCCCCATTTTTCCCACCGCATTGCCACCATAAAACACCCAGCTGAGCCGCTCTTCTCCCTCCATTCCATAATATTAACCCCCTAACCCTCTCAAGAATCCAACTCCATTTCCTCTCCTCAACCATGTCCACTAATCAAATTCAAAATCAAATCTCCCAAGTCTTTGCAGGCAACCCAATAAAGCTTTAGTTAACATACATGACCAGCAACAGTAGCAACCATCAAAGTCCTCAATTCCACAAAACAAAACTGTCTACTCCCAAATTTATTCACCAAACTACTCCCATCACTTACATCAATTGCCCAATAAACTACATCATCTTCGGTTTCCAGATTCGAACCCAGATAAACAAATTTATCTTCAGTCAACTCCACTTCTGAATTCTCCAATAAACCCTTAAAATAACCCAAATTCAACCAACCCAGATGCCAATTTGGTACTAAACCCCCATTAGACCCAGTTAAAGGCCTGCCTTTTCGAAAAGGGAGTACTTTGAAATTGGGTGAAAAGGGTTCTTGGGTATGGCCTAAAAGGATAGATTTGAGGGTTTGGAAGGCGGAAGTGGGTGAAATTGGGTCTGTTGATTTGGGAGTTTTGGATCGAATTGGGTTACCTGCAAAGACATGGGAGATTTGATTTTGAATTTGATTAGTGGACATGGTTGAGGAGAGGAAATGGAGTTGGGTTCTTGAGAGGGTTAGGGGGTTAATATTATGGAATGGAGGGAGAAGAGCGGCTCAGCTGGGTGTTTTATGGTGGCAATGCGGTGGGTAAAATGAGGGATGGGGCGGCTGTCACAGAGGGGAGGAAGGAGAAGCAGGAGAGTGATGTTTAATGGGGGAGGGGTGTTAGTTTTAACTGAAATTGTTAGTGGATGTTAGTTTATAGATGGGGGAGGGGAGTGGTCATCATAAAAGCTTAGTTTTAGAGTTAGTTTTCTAACATATGCTAAGATTCAGGGGAAAAGTGGAATAATTTGAACATCAGAGTCACATTTGTAAATATGAGTCATACTTTTTGTTAAATTATTAACAGTTCTGTTAACTTTTTAACTGGTGTTACAAATCTTAGGGAAATTGATAATAAAACTATAGTACGCAAGATACATTTACTGAGTTGATAGTACGCAGGTCAAAGTGATGTTGGGGCAATAGTACGCGGGTCCAATTTGTAGTTTACTCCGCTCACAACACCAATCAATTCACTATTTCCTACCCCACTTTCTCTCTCCTACCTCAGGTTTTATACTCACAACACTTGCATTTTTTCTTACAACCATTCCACTTTTTTTTAATCTTCGTGCAAATGGAAAGGTGAACACTTACCCTAGGAGGGAGGGAGGGAGTACTTAATAGATCCACTAGTCATATTTACTCCTACTTGAAATTGATGTTGTTCAATTATCCACAAATACTTTGAAAGGTATGTGAATTGGGCTTGACAGCAAATGACGACGCTCACATTAGCAGCCGTGATCCGGGCTGACGTTCAGCCCACGCTCACCCATCTCAAAGATTACATAAATATTGACCCTATACTATACTCCCTCCGTCCAATTCGAATTATGACAAATTTCCATTTTGGTTGTCCCATTCGAATTAGAACAACCCAAAAATAGAAATGTTTTATTTAATGACACTCACATTCACAATCACAACAACTTTCCACTCATTATTCTCTACCCTACTTTCTCTCTCCTACTTTACTTTTCATACTCACAATACCTACTCCACTAACACTTTTTCCTTAATCCCCGTGCCCAACCCAACAATCCTAATTCGGGTGGGACGGAGGGAGTATTCTTTACGTCCTAATTTAAACTTTAAAAAAAAATGGGTTCAAGAATTAAGAAAGAGGTGATGTGTTGTGAGTATAGATGGTTTAGTAAGAGAGAAAAGGTGGGGGGTAGAGAATAGTTGGTGGGTAATTGTTGTGAGTATAACATGTATGACCCACAATTAAAGAAATACTCACTCCGTCCCACCTCACTTGACAGTTAAGATATTAGCACAATAACTAAGGGAAAAAAAGGAAAATGTGTGGTAAAAAATGATTGAAGAGAGAGCATGAGTGTGCTAAATATTAGTGTTGGTTGAATAAATTGAGCGGTGGAAAACGAAGAGAGATAACAAGCAGTGGGGTAAATAGAATATAAAATTATAAAAAATATGCTATTTTGGGAAGTGTTAAGTGAGCTGGGACGTACCAAAATAGAAATAACTGTCAAGTGAGCTGCCGCTGGGACGGAGGGAGTATAAAAACTTTCCTTTATAGGTTTTGAAGTTTAAAATGAGACGCCGAAAATGAAAATATTTTAATTTTAAAATGGGACGGAGGGAGTATTATTATACGCAGATAGTATGCCGCTATATTGGAGTATGTTTTTTCACTAATGTGTTCCTGTACAACGAAATTACATAAGTAAATACTAAATCCAAGTGTAATATTCAAAATACAAATGGATTTAGTAGAATAAGTTTCTACTGAATCCAAATGGAGTTTTCAAAATACACATGAATTCAGTAGATAAATAAATATCTGCTGAACACAAGTGCAATGTTCAAAATACAGTTGGATTTAGTAGAATTAGTCACTGAATCCAACTGCAATGTTCGAAATACACATGGATTAAGTATATAAGTAGCTATTGAATCCAAGTTATCTACTGAATTCAAGTGAAATGTTCAAAATACAAATCTCTCTCTCTATATATATATATATATATATATATATTAAAGTTGGTGAGGAGTGTTGTGGATTTGACATGTGGACATATTTTAGTAAAAACTTGATTTTAGAGAAGCCACATCAACATCATCTTAAAATCTAAATGACTTTTGATATTCTCATTCTTAGCTAATACTATTAGTTAATCATAGGCAAAACTGCACCAAAAATCACTCAACTATGACAACTTTGGGTATTTGGTCACTAAACTAATTTCCTTTTGAAACAACACATCCAACTTATTTATTTTTGCATCCATAGTCACTATCACTAACCCCGTTAGTTTTTTGGCGTTAAATAGCCATGTGCCATGCATGTGACAATATTTTAAAGGGTAGTTCAGGTAGTTTGGTCAAAATAATGGGAAACAAATTGTCCGGCTTAATGAGTGAAAAAAATAAAGTTTAGGGTTTAAAATGAAAAAAAAACACCCAATATCTAAAACACCCCTCTCCTTTCTTCTTCATTTTGCAACTCCCCCTCCCATTCCTCCGCCCCTTCTTCTTCTCCGACAACAATCGCATAATCCCCCACTTCCATGGCCGCCTGCTCCCCTTTCTTCTTTCTTCTTCTTCTTTATTCTTCTTCTTTCTTCTTCTTCTTCTTCTTCTTTGAGGGAGACACAATTTGAGTGTTTGTTGCATCCGTAAGCATAAGAGGGATTTCAGAATCATCACCGGAATGAGACGATCGCCGGAATTTCGGATATGAGTGTAGCAGTCACAATCATCGTTGAAATGAGACAATCGCATGAATTTTCTGGGTCTCTATATTGTGAGAATGGCTATGGCGTTTGGTCACAAGTCATAATCATCTCTCTCTCTCTCTCGATCCAATTTCAACCAAAATACGTTAACTTCTTAACTTCCTTTACTCAAATTCATTCCTTGATCGTTTTAATTCGATAATTTATTAGTTTAATTGCAGCAAATTGATCATTTGTTTACTGAATTGAGATTTCTAATCGTCTATGGTGGACGGAAAATCGGTTACGAAGCGATTTCCCCAAATTTTGCAGAAGTGTAGGTTCTAATGTTATCAGGTAAGCATCTTTGACATTCTTTGACTGAGATGACGTCCTTGCTTATTTGTTTTTGATATTACACATGTATTGTTCTATGAATTGATTGTTTTGGTTTGTTGCATCTGTATTTGGTGCTAGGGTTTAAGGTTGGAATAAATTGGAGTTTGTATGCTAGAAACTTTTTTTTCCTCAATTCTGTTTTCCAGTTCTTAATTTTTATATGCAACATGGAAGCGGAGGGGGTGACCGGAGATTGGGGAAGTGACCGGAGATTGGGGGTGACCGGAGATTGGGGAGGGAGGCGTATGATGAGACAAGGAGAGACGACATTTAGGGTTTTTGTTTTTCCTCTTTCAAATTCTAACCCTGTAGTTTTAAAATTAGAAATTAAACCCTAAGTTTGTTATTTATTTTATAAATTAGATTTGCCTAAAATACCCTTTAAAATTCGATCACATGCGTCGTGCATGACCATTTAACGGTAAAAAACTGACGGGGTTAGTGATAGTGACTATGGATGCAAAAATAAATAAGTTGGATGTGTTGTTTCAAAAGGAAATTAGTTTAGTGACCAAATACCCAAACTGGTCATAGCTGAGTGATTTTTTATGCAGTTTTGCCTTAATCATATTAGTAATTATATGAATTAACTATTACTATTAATAGTATAAGTTAACTATTACTATTAATAGTATAAGTTAACCATTACTACTAATAGTATTAGTTAACAATATTAGTTACAATACAAGTTAAATATTACTATTAATAGTATTAGTTAACTATAATAGTTACTATATTAGTTAGTTATTACTATTAATAGTATTAGTTAACTATTACTATTAATAGTATTAGTTAACTATAATAGTTATTATATATAAGTTAATTATTACTATTAATAGTATTAGTTAACCATAATAGTTACTTTATAAGTTATTTTTTTACTATTAATAGTATTGGTTAACTATAATAGGCTACATACATTAACTATTACTATTATTAGTATTAGTTAATTATAATAGTTATTATATAAGTTAGGTTATTAATTTTTAATATTAATTAATCATAATAGTTACAATATCAATTAACTATTACTATTAATAATATTATATTTTATTATAATAATTATATTAATAATTATTATTATATAGATTAATCATTGCTATTAATATATATTAACTATTACTATCAATAGTATTAATTAATTATAATAGTTATTATAATATTAGTAATCATATAGATTAATTTTTATTATTAATAGTATTAGTTAAAATGAAGATTACTATATTAGTTAACTATAATTAAAATATTTTTTAAGACATAGTATTAGTTTCCCGTGTAGAGCACTGGTTACCCGCTAGTAGATTCAGTAGACAGTCAGCTACTAAATCCAAATTCAATGTTTAAAATACACTTAGATTTAGTAGACAACCAGCTACTAAATCCAAGTTCAACATTCAAAATACATTTGGATTCAATATATAAATAGCACTGAATACGAGTGCCATGTTGAAAATACAGTTGGATTCAGTGGATAATTAGCCACTGTTTCCAAGTACAATGTTCAAAATCACATGGATTCAATACTAAATCCATGTGTATCTAGTACTGAATCCATGCGTATTTAGTATTGAATCCAAGTGCAATATTCAAAATACACTTGGATTCAGTAGATAATTAGCTAATGAATCCAAGTGCAATGTTCAAAATACACATGGATTCAGTACCGAATCCAAGGCGCTCACTTACGACGTTAATCACAAAAGTGCCACCGC
Source organism: Campanula takesimana (assembly GCA_026119855.1). Taxonomy (NCBI): domain Eukaryota; kingdom Viridiplantae; phylum Streptophyta; class Magnoliopsida; order Asterales; family Campanulaceae; genus Campanula; species Campanula takesimana. The sequence goes on from JAOWBW010000412.1 coordinate 567,052, forward strand.
GCATCTTTTACATTACTACACTTGTTGTTCACAAAAACGAACAAACAATTACAAAAAAGCCACCACGTGGCTTCTAATGAAAGTCTTAGTCATCTATTATTTTCTAATCCAATGGCTGTTATTGGTTCTTATTGTTTTCATTTTAATTGGTTCTCATTGAAACATGACTTTAAATTAATATGAAAAATAAATGATATTTATTATAATAAAATTTCAAATTGCCAATTTTTTTTTTTTTGAAAAGTATTGTACTACAATCTCTATTAGTCTGTTTTTTTTTTTTCCATTTATTAAAATGTAGTGTGATTTGCACGTTGTGGTCATTTAACGGGTTTCTCTAACGAAATTGGTTAAAACCTTAACTTGACAAAAAAATGACAACTTTGGATACTATAATGTAAATAGTGATCGAATATGACCTAAATTAGGAACACCCCATAAACTTTGGGGCGTAAAATGCAATTTTCCATATATATATATATATACACACACACACACTCTTTTCTTAATTCATGTATCGGAAAATAATGATGCAAGTCTGTATGAACAGAAGGAATACCTTCTTTTTAATTTTCTTGCACTAATAGTTTTTGCTTTTAATACATTTAATCGTGAGCTGAGACGGAGAGAGTATACAAAGACTATAAGAGTTTTTTGATTTATTGAAATGTGATTAATTGAGCATAAAAACCTAAAACGTGAGGGTGAAGGATTTGTGGGGTGTGCATGGGATTGTAAAGTTGATAAAAAAAAAAAAAAAAAAAAAAAAGGGAGGAAAGGTCCCCCACAAGAGAGGGCAGAGTGATGGAGTAGGGGAGGCAGGTTGAAGCGGCTGATCCGGGTCTGGCGCAAGGTGTAATACTAGACCTGCGACAAGGATGGAGTGCGTAGATTAAGAGGTGTCGGGTTTGCGGGTCCATTTGCCTGCGGGTAGGTTTTCATCTTCATCTTCTTCAACCTATAACCATCATTTCCGTCTAACGTTCCTCTTTTGTGTTAGAAAATAATTACAACAAATTGAAGAAAACAGAATAAAGTTACAACAGAATTAAAACTATAAACTGGAAATGGTCTTGATGGGTTTTTCCGAGTCGTGTCGCCCCCTCACCGATGTTGTGCTTGAGGATACGTTGGACGCCTGTCTCCCAGGATACAACGGACGGACCGGACAGAAACTGCACAATAGTACCTCCGACGATTTTCGACGTGCTTGGAGTGAGTCACCACGGAAAGAATAAAGAGGGCCAAGGAATCGCTAAACAAAGGGAAGAGAGAAGACTGTTGAATTGCGTGTCCAAAAGCAAAGTGAAAAGCTCAATTTATACTGCTACAGAAATCCCATTTTAATTGTCATATCAATTCAGAACAGTTACAAAATCAAATGAGTTTTATTCCTAAGCTGTTACAAAATCAATATCAATCAACACAAAATTAATATTGGTTGTTACAGTTTCGTTTTGGGGACCGAAAAACAATACAAAAAGTTGGTTTGTCAAGGTAGGCCATTTTGGAGCTACATTCGTGTCCGCAGGTCGCGCACACATGAGTCTGGTGGTCCGATACATAAATCTTCAAATTTCAACTAAATTTGCACCCCCTGCGCACCGTGCGTGAGAGAGAGCCTCTAGTTCACACATGGTCTTGGGACATTTCCCTTTTATTTTTCCATTTGGGTGTCCCTCTTAAAGGAAGGAGCCTAGGAAGTCTTGGGACATTTCCCTTTGAACGAGAAAGGATATCGAACTCCTTACCTTTCTATAGGAAGACAAGTGTCTATTTTGTGTGAGTTAAGACTGATTTTCTAAGTAGTTTTTCATTCTGAACTGTTAAACTATACTAGTATGTTTTTTTTTTCCATAGTATTTTAGTTACAAAATACTCACTCCATTTTAAAATGATATTCACGTTTGAATATTCAAACATTTTTAACGATTGAACACTTGTTTCACTAGCCATATTGAGTTGATGCATATTTAAGCTTAAATTGTAAATAAAAAAAAATTGGGATAATTAAAAATGATAAATGAGAAGTGCATTTCAAGACGGATAGAGTAAATAGAAATAAATTGGAGCATGTTTCTTTAAAATCCATTTTCTATTATCTATGTGATTTTGTTTTTAGTAAAATTGTATGAGATAAATATTACTCGCTATGTCCCTCTTTAAGGTTCTTACATTTCTTTTTGGTTTGTCCCAATTTAAGGTTCTTACTTTGTTTTATTACCGAAAATGGAAAGTGAGATCTACTTGTCATTCTCACAACAAAAACTTCCCACCCACTTTTTCTTTCTCACTTTACTTTTCATACTCACAACATTTTTTTTTTTAATCTCCGTGCAAAATCAAACTAAAGACTTTAAATTGGGGCGGAGGGAGTATTATATCATATAGTACAGAAAATATAAGTAGTACTATAAACTTCTGGTACCAAACCTGCAGTTATTATTTTAAGATGATGGGTGAGAATAGGTTCCACGGCCTAAAAGAGTAGGGAGAAGAGGTTGGATCTGTGGATGTGAGGAATGATGAGATCAAAGTTAGGTATTTTTCCATGAGTGTGTTTTGGTCCTTTTGGAGTAAATTGGTTCCTCCCCTAAGTTATAAAAAATTTTGTTTTTAACTCTTAAACTCAAATTTAAAATCTTAAACCTTAAACCCTAAACATTAAACCCTATAATAACAAGATTTTTTTATAATAACGAAAAACTAATTTCCCCCAAAATTTAAACCCTATAAAAACAAGATTTTTTATTTCTCCCCAAAATTTTCTCTTTTTTCGAGTTTCATAAAGTCGTGGGGGCCATAGCCTGATAGCTAGTACCAGAAACAAGGAAAATAAGAAATGGTTGGGTGCAGTGCGGGAAATTCTGTGCTGTAATGTAATCCAAATTAATTAAATACTCCATCCGTCCCAAAATATTTATAGTTTTAAGATTTTCACACAAATTAAAAAAAAACAATCAATGCATGTCTAATAAACTAAATTACTCTTGAAATATTTCAAGTACCAAGACAATTAAATGCTTTTACAATGACAACTACCATCATAAATAATGATATATTTGACAAACACTATCAAAGATGTCTAGATAAAAGCAAAACTACAAATATTTTGGGACAAATCTCAACCCACAAATGGGATCATACGGAGGAGTTTTATACTCCCTCGGTAAAGATTGTCTTATTTTAATTTTAGCTCTGATTGAAGTTTCATCTCAAAACCAATTGGCTATTGGAGGAGTGGCCCTAGATCTTTATATAGTCAATGATTGACTAGTTAATTTTCGATGTGGAATAATTATCTCTAACAATATTGACCTTGATGAGTGCTCAAAGTTTACTTGTGTTGATCATATAAAATCAAAATGATACAACATTTCTGGGATAAAGAGAGTACCATGATAGAAGAATCTGATCCTTGACTACCATGGAACGTAGGAGTTGAAAAGTCAAACAACAGCCCTACAGAATCGGGATTGCTCTTGGGAAGCTCCTTTTAGCATTTCTGTGAGCAGCTTGTGTTCGGACACATCACTTTTTTTTTTTTTTCTTCTGGTGTGAATGTTTCATCTCGTACGTTAATTTAAATATAAATGATTTGAAATTGTTCATAAAAAATTACAGGACAAACTCCCTCTCAAATTTACAATCTTACCCCTTGAAAAATACAAAGATTAACATCTCAATACTAAGACAATATGCAATGGTGAGCGAGCGAATTGAGTGAGCCGAAAACGAGTTAATGTTTATTTTTTAATTTTGATTTACCTCAAATGACTTCGTTTATGTTGAATATCAAAAACTTTATTAATTTTTTATTACCTACAAATATAGCTCAATATTGTAAGGACATGGCTTGCAACACAAGTCATTTAGACTTCCATTCATAAAGTTATGATTATAATATTAAATTATAAAGTATAATTGATAATGAAATGTGTAGAATTCCTGGATATATATTACCTAATTGTGATGGGCAAAAGGGTAATTTATTATCATAAATCTTGAAAGGGTGTGGTCCCTAAATGAAATGTCACCAAGTCTACTATATAAAGGGCATTCCATCAACCCTTAAGACTACTCCATTTTTCATTAGTACTCTCTCCATAAATCTTCATTAAGTGTTAAAGAAGTAAAAGAGGAAAGACATTCATCATTTAGAAGATCATTCTCCTACATCTTCTTCTTCTTCATTTCTCCCTACTTCATAATGGATTCAACAGGTATTTGTTCTTAACGCTTCCGCTTCATCTCTTCCTCAATCCTATTCTAAAGTGAGTGTGGCATTCAGGGATTAAAATTGTTCCAACAATTGGTATCAGAGCCCCGCTCATCTTTGGTTTAAGTTTGAGTTCTTTTTAGGAAAGTTTGTGCTTTCACTTTGATTCATTTTCCCTGTTGAATCATAAGGTTTTGATGTTGATTAGGGACTCTTATAAAGTACTGATGATCTTCATCTAAAATTAAGAAAAATGGTTTGGAAGTTTTGTTCATTAAAAGGTTCAAATGAGACTATCCCTTCATAACATGGTTTATGTTTTTTAAGTGCATACCATGTGGATCTACTCACTTGATTCCATTAATTTTAAAAGGCAAGATTATCCTAAATAACATGGTTTTATGTTTTAAGTACATACCATGCGGATCTACTTGCAATTCATTTGATTTTGAGGAAAATTTAGACAAAAATTCAGAAGTGCAGTTTGTTTGGCACGGTCGTGCTCTTTTGTTTGGCACGGCCGTGCGCCTCAATTACCTTGAACCGGTGCGTATGAATAGTGCTGGTCCGGACGGGTGTCTTGTTTGAACCGGTCGGATCGGTTCGTTTGGCACGGTCGTGTCCTTTGTTTGGCACGGCCGTGCTCATTGTACCGTAAGAACATGCTTTGTCTGATAATTTTGGCACGGTCGTGCATCAATTTTTAGCACGGTCGTGCAAAGTGTGCCGCGAGAACATGCATTTCTGTAAATTGTTGCACGGTCGTGCAGCTTTCTATGCTCGACCGTGCAGCTACTGTTCATCAGAATTGAATTTTGCACAATTTTGTTTTCCTCTTGAACAAAACATACATTTTTTCAAACCTTAAAGCCCTGATTAATTATATGCTTAAATAATTTTATTCATTGTTTAAATAATATTATCACCCAAGTGATTAACATTATTTAAATGCAAAATTATTAAAGTGTTGAATGTTTAAGTTAATATGTGAATGATTTGAATTTTCCAAAGAAGATCTTGACATTTGACTAAACTTAGGCATTCATGTGGTAACAAATAAAATGAACATTAGGATATTTTTTTAGTTACTTATGTCGGCCCAAAGGAAGATTAAGTATTTATTAAAATATAAGTTCAAATTGCTTGTTACCTAAGGCAATCATTTATGAGTTAACTCGCAATCCAAAGATTAGTTTTGATGTCATGTTGATTGTCTTATTGATGGATTTCGTTGATATAATTAATCTTTTTTCATTTTGTAGTTTCTTATTCATGTTTTTGTTTTCATTCTTTTTTGTTCTAAAAAAAAAAAAAAAAACACAACAGATTTACTTATTGCTTCATCCGTGATTACTGCTATGAGTACTTTATCGATGCTTAATGGGACTAATTTTAAAACTTGGAAAAATAAAATGATTATGATCTTAGGCTATATGGACCTAGAACTCGCATTAAGGGATTCGTTTTCTCTTCTTATTGCTTAAGTGCTGAGAAGTGAAAATAATCCAACCGCGTGAGCCTAATGATAATAAATAATGTTGTCCCGGAGACATTTTGGATAGAGTCTCCGAGGATGTTGATGCTGAAACGTTCATTGATACCCTTAAAGAAGCTTGTTTTCTTAAGGAATAAGGGTACCGGGAATTTAAGGGAGTACATTTAGAAAGAGATTACCTATCGACAAAACTAAAAACACTTAAGTCCGGGATATCCAAAGATATTCTTATGCTTTTAGTTTTGATCTTTCTTCCTTCTCAGTTTGGTCACTTTGAGGTGACCTATAATTGTCAAATGATAAGTGAAATATTAATGAATTATTTTCACTTATGACACAAGAGGAAGATAGGTTAAAAGTGATTTAGAACTAAATGTGTTCATTTAGCATCTATCTTTTCTCATGGGACAAGAGAAGAGGGAAAAAACTGTGGTTGCAAGTAATGAGAAGTCTAAAGGATCATCTAATGATCATAAAGAAATGCTTCTTTTGCAAGGACCTTACTAATATGAAGTTCGATTACCCTAAGTATCATGCTTGGCGTGAAAGGTATATCATTTGGTCTTGTTTGTATTGTATTGAGGCTAATTTGGTTTCAATTCCTACATATACATGGTGATTGGATTTTGGTGCGACCACTCACATAAAGATGTTTAAGTAGGATTGCCTAAATTACCGAAGACCTAAGTAAAGATGAAGAAATTCATCTATATGGAAACTAGGAATCCGGTTGAAGTTATAGGCATAAGGATCCTTTAGGTTATTGTTAAAGTACTAAGTATTATTTGTATTAATAATACATTCATTGTACCATCATTTGAACGGAATTTAATATATATATCACAATATTGAATAAAGAAGGTTATTTTGTTCATTTTTTGTGACCTTTATTTTAAATTCCAAGGTTGTTGGTACTAGTACTTTGTCAAGTGTTCTTTATTTACTTGACATTATTCAAACAATAAATGTGTCCCTTAATGATGAAATCAAAACTAGAAAGCAAAAGTTATCAAGTAAATTTTATTTCATTAAGACATAGGCATTTGGGTCATATTTCCAAGAGGAAAATTGATAAGCTTGTGTTAAAAGAAATCTTAAACAAACTTGATATTTTGGAAAATACTTTTGCATTAAATGCCTTAAAAGAAATTTACAAACATTAAAAGAATAATATTTTCGAGAGCATCAATTGTCTCAAAGAACTAATACATTTGAATTTTGTGGGCCATTCATTATTCCTTCGTGGAAAAGGTCAACAATAGTTATTACGTTCATAGATGACTACTCTCAATATGGATACATTTATTACTTCATAAAAGTTTTAAGTTTTGGACGTTTTTCAAGTCTTATAAGGTCAAAGTTGGAAATCAACTTTGAAAGACTATTAAGAACATTAGGTCCAATCATGATAGTGTATATCATAGTTGGATTAATTGTTAAAGGGAACAACGTCTAGGTCATTTTTACTCGCTATTTTGAAAGAGTGTGGGATTATCTCTCTCTACATTGAGCCGGGTACGCCTAGCATGAATATTGTAATAGAGACATATTGAGATCTTTAAGGATATGGTAATAAGTATGTTTTATACTTCTCTTACCTCACTCATTATGGGCGATACGTTAAAACCGCAACCTTTATTCTCATTAAAGCTCCCTCTAAGGCTACTAATATAAACCCTTAATGATTTAAGGACGCGTTCCTTATTCGTCCTTAAATCATATTCATTTATGGGGTTGTCTAGCATAAGGATAAACTTTATAAGTCTACTAAGGGCAAGTTAGATATAAGATTATTAGTAGTTATTCATGGGGTAAGCCGAGAGAACTAGGGGATATATAAATTTTACAACCCGAAAGTTAGAACGTTTTGAAAAACGAGAATTGCTAGGTTCTTTTAAGGATGTTGAATTTAGTGGGAGAATTTGGAGTAATATTTTGAATTTGAAAAGGAAGAGGAATTCATTTGTATGGAATCTATTTATATACCACTTCCCATAGTTCCAATTGGATATCAAGTTTTGAACTTGACATTCAAAAAGAACATACAATTCAAAATAATTATGATTTCCCTATAAATATTGAACAACATGGAAATGTTGATCATAAGAAGGAAATTCAACAACCTCGAAATTAGTAAGAACCGGTGCCCTTATAGAGATCAAATAAAGTAAGAAGGAATGCAATTCCGGATATTCATTAAGTGTATCTTGTCGAAAATAAAGGACACTTAGGTATAGTGGGAGATAATCTATTTATCTTCCATAAAACCATCAATAGTCCTAATTCTCATAAGAAGATTAATGCCATTAATAAAGAGTTACAATCTTTTGAAAGATAACAACGTTTGGGATCTTATTTCATTACATAAAGATGTGAAACCTATAAATGGGTCTCTAAGACCTAAAAGGATTCACAAAGTAATGTTGAAAGATATGAAGCCCATCCAGTTGCTAAAGATTTTAATTCATAAGAAAGGTATTGATTATAAAGAAAGAAACACTTTTCCGGTATCTTCTAAAAGCTCCTTAGGATCATTATGGCACTAATAGCACCTTTGATCTTAAGCTTCATTAAATGGATATTAGAGAAAAATTTCTTAATGGAGACATTAAGGAAACTATTTATATGGAGAAATTCATTTATGAACTTAAGTAAAAATTCTCATTAATGGTATTTAGAATTTAACCAAGTCATTCTTTCATTAAGTTTTGAAATGAATCTTGGTAAATATTAAGTATACCATAAGTTCAGTGGGAGTAAATTTATAATTTTGGTCTTATATGTGGATGATATTTTGCTTGCTAGTAATGATATGAACCTTATTAAGGAAACTAAGAAATTTCTTATTTGAAATGAAAGATCTTGGTAAGGCATCTTTGTATTAAGAATCCAAATTCACCGTGATCGCTCACGATATGCTTTAGGATTATCACAAAAGGCCATATGGAAAGGTATTACAAAAGGTTTAGCATGCAAAACTGTAAACCACAGACACCCCTAATTTTAAAGGAGACATTCTTAGTCTCAAACAGTGTCCTAAAGGAAAATTTTGAATCCAAGTATATGGAAAATTCCCTCTTTGCACAAGCAGTAGGAAGCTTAATGTATACGTAAATCTTACATTTAATGTTGGGATGCTTTGTCAATACCAAAGCAATCCGGAAAGAACATTAAGTAGCAGCCAAAAGAATGATAGAAGTATTTACAAAACCACTAAAGAACTACATGCCTATGTTTTAAAGTCGGATCATCTTGAGATCATTAGGTATTCCGACATTAGTTAAATATATGGCTGCATATGTTTTAATGGACTGTAATTTGTCAAAACAAGTGTCGAAAGACCAATTAAGAAATGACTATCAGGTAGCAGTTCTGTACTCTAACAAGAGTTTATGGATTTAGACATTAATTATCTTGTTATAAAGAAAAGAGTACAAAATGAACGAAAGGGATACAACTTATAGAAACAAACTCTATTTAAAGGATCCATTTATGAAAAAGTTATCATCTTCAGTGTTTCACGAGCATGTTGCTCATATGGGTGTAACAACTTTTGATAAGATTTAGTATAGTGGGAGTTTGTGTTGTTCTTTCATTAGTTGTTCTATTATTTAAAGTTTTGATCTCATTTGGTTAAGTTGGACTAGTTGGAAGAATATGTATATATTCATTATGATTCCATGCTACACATCTATACTTTTGATCTATGTCATTTAGTTGGATTTGTATACGTGATTATTGTGGGTTTAGTTGCGAATCAATTACAACGACTGCCCCTTTAGTCCTATACTTGTATGGCTAATGGACGAGATTGTTATAAATGACAATAAAGTGCGCACATAAGGGTTGTCATTTATGTTATGATCATAAATTAAAGGAAGGACTTTGTTTTGCAACCCAAGTGGGAGATTGTAAGGACATGGCTTGCAACACAAGTCATTTAGACTTCCATTCATAAAGTTATGATTATAATATTAAATTATAAAGTATAATTGATAATGAAATGTGTAGAATTCCTGGATATATATTACCTAATTGTGATGGGCAAAAGGGTAATTTATTATCATAAATCTTGAAAGGGTGTGGTCCCTAAATGAAATGTCACCAAGTCTACTATATAAAGGGCATTCCATCAACCCTTAAGACTACTCCATTTTTCATTAGTACTCTCTCCATAAATCTTCATTAAGTGTTAAAGAAGTAAAAGAGGAAAGACATTCATCATTTAGAAGATCATTCTCCTACATCTTCTTCTTCTTCATTTCTCCCTACTTCATAATGGATTCAACAGGTATTTGTTCTTAACGCTTCCGCTTCATCTCTTCCTCAATCCTATTCTAAAGTGAGTGTGGCATTCAGGGATTAAAATTGTTCCAACAAATATTGCATATGTTACACACACCAATGTTGTTATATGTACTCGTGGTATTTTATACCATGAATCTTATAAAGTAAAAGTTTTAATTTTTAAAAATTTTTATTAATAAAAATACTTTTGTAAACAAAAAAATTCGCTCACCACTACAATATGTCAATTTTTGTGAGCAAAAATTCGCTCAAACACCAGATTTGCTCACTTGATGAGCGAAAATTTTTGTTAACTATTGCACATGCTCTAATAATATAATAGAAGAGGGTAATGCTAGGATTACAAAATGAAGGATACAAGATGTGGTGGTGATATTTTATGGGCTACATTGATAGTGGACCCGGCACACTTTAATTAAAAACACCAATACAATTATGACACCTCATTTTGTAAGCCACATTTTGTAGCCATTTTTTGTAACTTTATTAATTCTCATTCGAGTTTTTTGCAAAAGTGACACGCGTACTTTGTGCAATATATCAATTTATCTCGCGTACTTTGGAAACATCAAATGTGAGCTGCTTACTTAATGTTTTGAAAATTTTGATACCATTTTTTTAACATCCGTTAGAAACATAACGGGACACTCCATATAGGGGGTAAAGTGTAAGGAATAAAACATAAAGTCCTAAATATATAGACTAAAAAAGACAGAGGGAGTATATAAAATCATTGCAAACAAAAAAAGAAAAAAAAAAACACAAACACGAACACATCGCAAATCTCACATTAATCAATTTAAAAAGTGGGGACTTACGCTTGATTAAAATTGTCGATCGAGGAACTCCAAATTAATCAGGAAGAAAAATTTCGTCGGAGCCGGAGAATGATTATTTAAAAGATGTCAGGGGCACAAGGCGCGTTACCGCCGGAGTCAAAAAGGGCGACGATATACGAGTCGGTGGAGGGAGGAGAGAACAAGACGAAGACGGACATAAGGTCGAGGGAAGACCAGGGTGGTATTCGGATCGATAAACTTCAGGACAAGGTTAAAGACGCCGCCGGGGAAGGGGGTTCTGTTTTCGGTGTTGCCGCTGTTGATGCTGAACGCCGTGGTGACCGTGAAAATTGATATCGGTGTTACTGGAACCGGTTAATTTAGATTTACTACTAACTCCCTAGTAATTACATGCTTCTCTTCTCTTGTATTGTATTTCAAGGCCGATGATTGTGTTTTTTGCGTCGGTTGAATTGTTTTGGAAAGGGGAATTCGTTTTCGCGTTGATTGAGAGGTAGATCTGGAGGGGGCACTCGTTTTCCCTCTGTGTTCTGGTTACCTTCTTCCCATATCCTCTATAGATTCCGGCGACCGAATGGTTTGCAGCTCATGTCTTCTTCCCTTTTCTCAGTAAACAAGAACTCATTTGAATGAACAAGATGGCTTAGGGTTCTAATTTAATACTTGTGGATTCTAATCACAAGAGTTATATTTAGGACTTTAAGTTTTATTCCTTACACTTTTTCCCCTTATATGGAATGTCCAGTTATGTTTTTAACGTGTGTTAAAAAAGTGGTATCAAAATTTTCAAAACAGTAAGTACGCAACCTACATTTGATGTTTCTAAAGTACGCAAATTAAATTGATATATTGCACAAAGTACAGGTGTCACTTTTGCAAAAAAAAACTCATTCTCAATATAAGAAGCCCAGAAGAAAGGAGTGAAGAACCTAAACATTGACTAAATTAACCAGACTTCTCGCCCCTTCCCAATACTCAAGCACCGCTACACTACCCAATTCATTTCTCATTAATGGCTGCTAAGACCTAATGAGGGTGGGGGTGGGGGCACTACTGTCCAAAATTATTCAGTAATCAGGGTAGTCAGTACACAGAAGCGAGGAATAGTTTTCTTCCATCACTGAAACACTCAGCGCGGATGTAAACAATAGTAGGGGGTATGTATGTTTTTCTGGGAAAAGTTTCTTTAATAATAATAATAATAAATATAAAAAAAAAATACTATTCCATTCTCAAAACGAATGTTTAAAAGAATTTAAATTTATTCTTAATTAAAAGTAATTTTGAAAACTTATTTGGATATTTATGTAGGAAGAAGACTTGTGCGAGACGGTCTCACACGGTGATACGGATCTTGTTGAGAGGAAATGGGTTTACCCATCCCCGCCCATAAGGGGGCAAACCATTTACTCTCATCAAGATCCGTCTCACGTGTGAGACCGTCTCAACAAGTTTTTGTCATTATTTAGTATATGTCCACTTTTCCTTTTTAGTCCGCCGCAGAGTATATTCTTTTTTAATCCGTCTCAGAGTATATGTCCACTTCAAAAAATGGCAAAGAATATTTACTATTCCTCTCACTCATTCTCTCTCCAACTTTGTTTTTAGACAAATTTTTATATACAACGGGTACATGGGCGTGCGGCGGGCCAAACCCGCCCGCCCCGCCCGACAGCCTCTCTTCCATTCCTAGTGCGACACGTGTCTTTTTTTAAAAAAAAAAAGAAACCAATAACTTTAAAATGCTATATCTTGATATTTATAACTCAGGAAAAAAATTTAAAAATACCGTTGTGTTCGTCTCGACGAGACGAATAAAACTACATGGGTCATGATATGTTTTTTTTTAAAAAAAAAAAACATATTTTTTTTTACACACAAAAAGTTTGAGCTGCTCATCAGCTAAGATGTAACACTTTGTTCTGATAAAAGTAACAGTTTCATTTTCAAAAAGTAACACTTTTCACAGTCAAATGTAACAGCAATTTTACAAGAAAAATTAAATTGTTTGACAGTTTTGTGGTTAGAAAAAAATAATATTTGAAGTGTAACAAAGTGAATATATAATTATAATTTTCTATATAGATGAATGTAACATTTTTATTTAGTAAATGTTATTTTTCTTCTTTTAAAAATAAAATAAAAATTCATATATATAATCGAGTTGCATTTCAATTGTTACTTTCTCAATAAAAAATTGTTACATTTCAGATATAATGTTACATTTAAGAATATAAACTGTTATAATTGAGAAAAAAATGTTACATTCATTTTTTATAAAATGTAACATTAGTTTAGTTTGTCAATCTTATGTTAATTTTGGAAAAAAAAATTGTTACATTTGAAAAAAAGAGTGTTACATACCTTTATAAAAAGTGTGACATTAGTTTAGTTGTGAATCTTTATGTTATCTTTAATCTATTGCAGCAAATTTGTGGTACATTTTGAAAGAAAAAAAGTGTTACATTTGGAAAAAAATGTGTTATATTTCATTATAATAAGTGTTACTTTTGTTGAGAGGAAAAAAGTTGGGGTGGAAAAAAAAATCTCGGCAAAAAAATAAAATAAAAAATATATGGGTCGGCTCCGTGCGCCGTCGCACGGTGCGGCGGTTGCACAGGAGACCTCCCGTTTTTTTTTATACTCAACCGATCAACTTATTATTCTCTCTCACTCATTCTCCCTTCTACTTTACTTTTATACTCACAACATTTATTTCACTATTTTTTATTCTCCGTGTAAATGGGAGGTAAACATATATTCTGAGACTGAGAGAGTATTATTTTTGTAATTAAGTCTCATAATAATATTTCCATTTTTTAGTTGTTTAATTATTTAAATGATTTTTGAAATAAAATAGACTATCTTTACGAAACATGGGTTGTGTAAAATAAAGCAAGTCTTATAAGATTTTTCTTCCTCAGTCTGATAAATTTGTTTAACAAGTTTAAGGTTTACATTTTCACTTTGCACGCATATTGAAAAGAAAAAATAAAAAGCTGATACTCCCTCCGTCCCAAAATGATCTTCACATTTTTTTTCCCGTTATTACGAAGGAACTTTGAGCAATAATTTTAGGTTGATTTAATTATATTAACAAAAATCTAAAACTTGTAATTGATAGACGATCAATAATACTATCATTAACAAGTTTTAGATTTTCATTAGTATAATTAAATCAAACTAAAATTATTGCTCAAAATTCCTTCGTAGTAACGGCAAAAAAAGTGTGAAGGTCATTTTGGGACGGAGGGAGTACTGTAATTTATCCATGGCCGGACATCACTGAGCGCGACGAGTGTGGAAGGAATCTGTACTCATCAATGGAGGAGCTGCAAATGTTATGATAAGACTTCAATATCCGCAAAGCTTTATTCAGGTATCTAGATCTTTAGAATAAAATTATGAATTTTTGCCATGCTAATGAAGATGGTAATGAGTTTGAATGAGATTTATTTATTTTTTTTGGTACAAAGAGTTTGAATGAGATGAAGATGAAAGATTTGAGTTTTGTGGGATATTTTAGGAAAACTACATTTTTTTTTATAGATGTATTTTATAGGTGATGGCTTGTTTTTTTTTTTTTTTCATTTTCAGCTCTTATTTAGATCTGATTTGTTGGTATATCAGAAATAAAAAAATCGAGTATGTTTGTTTTTCCTTCCATTCAGATCTGATTGTCTCTTATTTACGATTTATTTTTCAGATGTAAAACTCACTTATTTGCCTCTTGATTGATTTTTTTCATATATATATATATACTCCATAAACTCGCAATTCCAAAAATACCCTATCCAAACACAAGATCAACAACCATTCATCCTATTTCTCTACTCTATTCGATGTCGAAATCCTAATTTCAGATGTGAATTCAGATGAATAATCAAACAGCTTGAGTAGTTTAGAAATAAGTATTTAGACGCTGCCTCTTGTAAATTCAGCCAAATTCAGACACGAAATCAGATTTCAGGATTTAACACTTAAAAAATCAAACACACCAAAGTACTCCTTCCGTCCAAGTTTAAGGTTTTTAGTTGCTTTATTCCTTAAATGGCAAATGATGAATAGTGTTTTGGATCATTGTCCTCATATAGTTCATATATTACAAAAATAACCATTACTTACTCATCTACTTTTCACCCACTTGCTTTATGAATAGACAATTATATCCTCCACACACTACTTTTTTTGACTCAAATTTGCCTTACTTTCTTAATAAGCGAGTAAAGTCAAACTAATAATCTTAAACCGGGACTGATGGAGTAGTATTTTTAGGGGTGCAAATAACAACTCTATTTTCAATACTCCTTCCGTCCCATCTGAAATAGGATTTTTGGTCCCGACATGGGGATTAAGGAATAATAATATTTTATTATAAAAAAGTTGTTTGAAAAGTATGTGTTGTGAGTATGAGGAGAGAGAAAGTGGGTGGGGAATAATAAATGAAACGTTGTTGTGAGTATGACAAGTGGGTCCTACTAACAAAAAAAGTAATAAAAGCTTTCTATTTTGGGATGTCCTATTTCGAGTGGGACACCCAAAATAGCAAAACGTCTTATTTCGGGTGGGACGGAGGGAGTATGTCATAAAATATTTTTACCATCGCATATCTGAAAATTAAACATAACGGACTTCCTTCCTTTCCCTTTTTATTGGTGACTTCATTTATAAATGATGATGATTCATATACTCACTCCGTTTCAAATTATCCGTCGCTTTAGGAGTAAAAAATTGTTTCAAAATATCTGTCGCTTTACTATTACAAATGCATTTTTACCCTTTTGTCTCAATTATACCCTTATTAATGATGGTGAAAGTATCTCTCATGCAAACATTTAATCCCTTAGAAAGTTGAATTATTTAGGGGCAAATGGGTCTTCTTAACATGCATTAATTATATTTCTTAATATGTATGAAAAATTCTAAAGCAACATATATTTTAAAACGGATGGAGCAGTTCCTAAAATACGCAATAAGAGACATTACATTGATTTAAGTAAGGAGGGAATAGGTAGCGTACCATATAATACAGCCTTTATTAATGATTTGTCTTTTCGTACAATAAATATGTTTTCGTATTTAGCTGTATTCATGAAGTTTGACATCATGTTAAGCAGCACATGTAATATGTCTGAAATGGTATAACATCTCATTGAGTTTTTCTCTCTTTCACTTTTTTCGACCTTTATCTTTCAAGACTCTGACACTCAATTAAGGCCCTAATAATACTTGGGGGCAATGCTAGCGCACAAAATAAGTTTATAAAATCATGGATACAAAATGGATACAAAGTAATGTGATGATATTTTATTAATTGCATCGATTGTGGATCCGATACATTTTAATTAAAAATACCAACAATATTTTGACACATCATTTTGTAAGCCACATTTTGTGACACTTTTTTGTGACTTTATATTTATCCTAATACTGATGCTCAATTCTTATTATAATAAGACCATATTTAAAAATACAATATATATTCTTTAAAATATAAAAATGTACTCTTTCCGTCTCAAAATAAGAATTTTATTTCTATTTTGATATGTCTAAGAGTAAGTTTTTTTTTTACCCCAAAATAACAAATGATGGGTTAGAAAGAATAATGTTTTGAACAACTTTGTCCTTTTAATGCTTAACACCTACTAACTTATTTTTTGCATACTTACACTATAAATAGTGTTTTGGACAATTATAACTTCAACCCACTTGCAATATTTGCTCATTTCGTATTGTTTCTTTAATAGACGTGAACAACCAAAGTAAGACTCTTACTATGAGACAGAGGGAGTACCATATACTTTAAAATACAATTTAAAACAGTTTGAAAAAAAACTTGCAACAATAACTCCCTCTTTTTCGAAATAATATGCTCATTTGTTATTTTTTATTGTCTCAAAAAGTTTCATTTTTTTTAGTTTGAGCTTAAATATGCATAAACACAACACGGCCAGTGATTTAAGTAATCTTATTTCATAAAATTTGAATAGTCAAATGTAAAAATATTTTGAACGGAGGAGTATTAATGGATGGAGGGATAACCTAATAAAAGAAAGTGCCAAATGGGGTTCTAAGAGCATCTCCAAACTAATTTTGGTTAAAATTTTGCACCAAATGTCACGCTATTTTTTTTTTATCTCCAATGTATAACACTATTTTTCACACTAAAAAGGAGTATTCCCTTTCTACCTCAGTTTCCACTATCTCTTATTATTTCACAAACAATACTTGAAGTTTAATATTTTACATATTAACACCTCTCTTTAAGTTTGTATTAAATTTGTGTTTCTTTTTTTTTTTATTATATGTAATATTATGTTTTTATAATTAACTTTAATGCATTGTACTTTTGTAATTTAAGTAAAATATGCTATATAATTTATTAACATATAAGTTAATTAACATAATTTACAGTATGTAACTTTTTCAGAATTAGAGAGACTAAATTTGAAAAATGAAACTATTGCACCAAATTTGGTGTAAAATATAATGTCAATTGAAGTAGTAAATAGTGGCTCTTTTAGTGTTTTAGTGTGAAATTTGGTGTCCATTGGAGATGCTTTAAACGGTTGGCCAAAATTCGGACCATTCAAATTTCACAAAGGATATTTCGGTCAGTTTAGTGTGTACTTTGTATTTTTGAAAATAATCTCAGGCTTAAGTTATTATTTTAAAAAATAATTATAAATTTAATAAAAATCTAAAATTATTATTTATAATATTACTAAATGTGTATAATAATAAATTTTCAAATCGCATTAAATTAATCTTAGTCTTAAAATGATAATCCTTGTTTCTATTTATGTTTGTCTTAGAAAAATAGTTCTATTTTTAAAATTAGTGTATTAAAATGATTGGACTTTTAAACTTAACTTTTTACTGAATTTATTTAATAATGCATGATTGTTGCAAAATAAAATTTAGTGAGAGAAAATATTAGACCTATCAAAAATAGTACTTCTTCTTCTGTCCCACTTTAAGGTTCTTATTTTTTTTTAGTCTGTCTCAATTTAAGGTTTCTACTTTACTTTATTGCCTAAAATGAAAAATGTGACCCACTTGTCATTCTCACAACAAAAACTCCCTACCAACTTCTTCTTTCCTACTTTGCTTTTCATACTCACAACATTTATTTTTTCTTAATCTCCGTGTAAAGTCAAACTATGAACATTAATTTGGTACGGAGGAAGTAGTAAAGAAAATAAGAATATGTTAGTATTAATATACTCCCTCCGTCCCATAACTATGTGGACAATTTTTTTTTTGGCTTCCCACTGATAAGTTACACTTTCTTAAAATGGTAAAAAATCTTTACTATTTTTACCACTCATTCTCTTTTATTTTACTTTTATACTCACAACACCAATCAACCTAGTATTCTCTACCCCACTTTCTCTCTCCTACTTCATTTTTCACACTCACAATAACTACTCACAACTATTCTTTTTTTAATTTTTGTGCACAACTCATTTTTTTTTTTTTTAATATTGTTATGGGACGGTGGGAGTATTTAAATTGTTAAACAAGATTGATAGACAGAGGGAGTATATGTGTGTGTTGTGCGAGGACATGAAAATTAAAATAATGCCATTTTGGGACGGAGCAGTATTATGAAATGTTGGGCTTTTTAAGCTGCCGACTCTTGGATTGGATTACAAACTGAGTATGATTACTATGTTTAATTTATTACTCCCTTCAGTCCAAAATAATTGTCACTTTTGAGTCAAAAAATTGGTCCAAAATAACTGTCACTTTTGAGCTAAATGACCTTCTTACCCTCGCCTTGAAACTTGTTTTGCTTTATTAATTGTCTTAGTTGTGAGACATTAGTGTAGTAATGATGCCCTATTTAATAGGGGTAAAGTTGACACTTTTGTCACTAAATCATGATATTAGTTGCTTTCCTTAAGAATTGTGCAAAAGCAAAAAAAGACAGTTATTTTGGACTGGAAAGAGTAGGAGGTCTAAAGTATAAGCACAAGTGATGTTGGGGTGGTAAACGACAACCAACAAACATTTTACTAATTTTAAAAACTTTTGCCGAATGGAAAGTATTTTCGGAAAATCCATGCACTAACCATTTATTTTCGTTTTACTCAATTTCAATAATAACATGGTGATCAATTTATTTCAATTTAATTATACTTTAACTAAAATTTAAGTATATTATATTTCATCTGGTCACAAATATAAAAAAAATAAAAAATACACATATATTAAAAAGTAGTTAAAGTTATTTAATTGTCAAAATTTAACAATAAAAACATATTAAAATTACTAATATATCCTTACATAGTTGTATTAAATGTATAATAATTGTGCATTCGTATTTCACAATAAGTAATTGATTGGGGGAAATTTTGATAAAAAGATAAATAAAATTAATTGCAGTTATATTTAATGAGTTTTGTATTATAACTGATGAAATTTGCTTATATTTAAGCCAGGGCCGTTCCTAGCTTTTTTGGGGCCCTGGGCGAGGTCCAATGAAGGTCCCTTTCTCTTTTTGAAACAATGAACGGCCTTTTATAAATCTTTTTTTTTCTCCTTCAAAACTCAGGTTTTTTACTAGCATAATTATTTTTTTGTGTTAACTTGTACTTTGAATTTGGATTTAAGTATAAAATAATTGTAAGATCAAATGATTGAAGTTAGCATAATAACAGATAAATTAAAGGTTATAATCAAACCTATAAATTTTTATCATAAAAAATAGTAAGAAAATATATAAAATCCAGTAAAATTATAAAAGGAAAAAAATATGTACAACAAAAACATGATGAAAAAAAAATATACATATAACGTCCCAAAATTTGCAAAAGAACATATTAAATAAATATATAAAAGAGTCTTAAAAACTCTTGCAAAAGATAAGATTAAATTATGTTCACCAAAAATAAAATAATATAATAAGAATATGAGGACTAAAAAAATTACTTCAAAGAAGATTAGACATATCTATGTCTTACAATGATGTTTTCATTACTACTTAAATTTGTCACAAGAAAAAAAATAATTTTCTTTGAGTTATTAAAATAAGGGAATATGAAGGCCCCAAAAGTATGAGGGCTCAAATATAATATGAATGAGGGAATATGAAGGCCCCAAAAGTTATATATGTAGTTGTCCTTGGTTGATTTTTTTTCTCAAATAAAATAGGCCTTTTTTGTGTTTTTTTTTTCTTGGGGCCTCTTTTGCTTAAAAATGAACTAATAAAATGTGTCAGCTGATTTTCTTCTATTTCTTTAAGAAAGAATTAGTGATTTTTTTTTCATAATAAAGATATATATATATATATATATATACATATATATATATATACATATACATACATATATACACACACACATATATATATACATGCTATAAAAAATTTGGGCCCCTCTCCCGGCAAGGGCCCTGGGCGGGCGCCCCACCTGCCCCCCTTGGGCCGGCCCTGATTTAAGCCTTAAAAATGTTGTATTTTTTTTACTTATATTTGTAGTCAGAGGGTATAGCTTTTTTAAGTTGCTTTTTGTGTCTCCCACATGGCAAGTCAATAAATAAAAAGTTCAAATTTTTTTACACAATAGTTTGACCTCTTAAAATTTACTAATAGACAACATGGAGAATTAGTAACATGGAGAATTAGTAAGAATTTACTATATAGAATAGCTCATATAAAAGAGCTCTTTTTAGAGTTGCTACAGGAGAGTTTTTTCAATATTTTACAATGGCGAAAAGCTCTAAAATATTTTTCATAAATTAAAAATTTCTCAAAAAGTTCTCATTGTGGATGCTTTTATTTACAGAATCACTAATTTTTAAAAGTTGTCAGGATTCATAAATTCATGTTCAAGTTGAATCAAGTTGGTTATCAATAATCAAAACAGATTTATCTTACGGTTCAATATGAATTGAATATTATTTCAAAGTAACACTTTAATTTAAATTTGTAACATTAGTCAAAAGGCAGAGGCTATTGCCACTACATATTTTACTTATCCACTACAAGTTTTGTAAATTGACATAACTATCCTTTGATATTTATGGAATTAATGAAATATCTTGGGGAGATGCTACATACACTACAAAATACTTGCCTTATTTAATAAGAAATTAATTTTTACATTAAACATTTTTTTTATTTTCATTTTATATTATGTTTTTAATTTGTAATTTTAGATTTTATTATTGATATAAAATAATTAAATAATATGTAAAAACATTACCTTTCATTTTTTTTCTTATAAAACTAAGACGTGTGTTAATATTTGACGTAATGTTGGAAATATTTATATAAATGTTAGGAGCTTACCAACATACTATTATTCAACATCGTAAATTTTTTGTACAGGAAAAACATTTGTTAGTAAATTATACACTTACTTAAATATTTGAAAGTAATAAAAAACTAATAAATATTGTAAATGTTTCAAAGCGGATAGTATTTAATTAAAAAAAAAAACTTAACATCATTTACTTTTATTGACACATGGTAAAAAATTTAATTAATACATTCATCAGATTTATACCTTCATTGTAAAATTAATTGTTTGTTTATAATTTATTCATTACTTTTCCTAATATTTTTTCTTTCTCTTTTAATCGAGAACCACATGAGAAAATAAACAATTACTAAACATAAATGAAGATTTTTAATTTGCATACAAAACAACTAGTGACAGTAAAATAAATAATTTATTTATTTCATATAAGAAATTTCATATCTAATATAAAATTTCTTCAATATAAAGCATTTATTATATTTAATATTATTAAAATGAATTATTTTGTAAATGAAAAAGATTTAGCAAAACTGTTTAATTTCAAAGAACATTAATGGTATCGTGAATAAGTAGAGATATATTGTAATAGTTTCTTCTAAGGGCATTTGTGTCAAATAAATTATCAATTTACCAAAAATATAATGAGTGTAGCGGATAAGCAATTAGTGTAGTGGCAATAGCCCCTCCCTCAAAATACAAAAAATAAATATGATGCTCTCGTAAGAGACAAAAGTAGCTATTGACTTAATTAAACAGTGTATAATTAGACCCAAAAAAAAAAAAAAAATGAAATGACAACTGTTTAAAGACAAAACTTGCTAATTTCATTGATTTTTATTTTTATTTTCTTGTTGGGAAAGAAACGAAGCTGTTAGTTAAATTCCAAAGGTAGGAATAAAAATAATTGGACAGGGAGAAGGACAAACAAAAAAAAAAAAAATTAAAGGTGAAGTAAGTGGCATAAATATAGGCTTCCTGAATTTGTAATTTTGGTTAACACAAGAAATCAAGAATCATGAAACCTTGGCTTTTGTCTATACAGTGTTATTACGTTACTCATTTCCGGTATCGCCAGCAGGGAACTAGTAGTCGACAACCGTACACACGAAGTTTCTTATTTTGACTTTTTATGGTCAACTTATATAAACTTTGAATAAACATTAGTGTCAATCTAATGATCACAATAAAAATTTTAAAATTGTTATTGACAAATCACTTTTGTCGATTACAATTTTTAGAATTTCACAAGAATTAGTAGATTAACATCAATGTTTAGTCAAAGTTTATTTAAATTGACCATAAAAAGTCAATATGAAACTATTTTTTTTGAGACATGGGGAGTATTGCATTTAAAGCACCCACTCTTTGGAAAAAGATTATTGCATGGATTTATCTTCCAAAATACTGCAACTACATAGTATCACAATTAATACTCCTTCCATCCAAAATAATTTTCTTATTTTATTTTTAATACTAATTTAAATTAATTTAATTGCTCAAATAAAATATAATTAACAATAATTATAAAATATTATAAGATGGATAAAATAATTAAAAGAAGATGACAATAATAAAGTAAAATATAGACGACGAGAAATAGTAAAAAAAAATGAAGAAGTCAATCAAATAAAAGAAAAGGGAAATAGTGAGAATCTGTCCGTCCAGAACAGAAAAGGGTTGTGATTGGGTCATTTGAATAAAATTTGACTTCCGAGCTAATTCAAAATTATGCACATTATTATAAAAAAGAATGAATATTTCTTTCAATACCAGAAAATGTCCCAACGATTCGATAGCGTGTACAGTCAAGCTGCATAATAACGATATTTATCATGTCCCGCTCATGAGGAAAATCATTTACTCTCTCAATAAATTTACCATGTTCGATCTCAGTCAATTTTTGTCACTATTTATTCAACTCGCACCCCATATTAGCATTCAAATAAACTGACTTTTATACAAGGGTAAATATAAAGTTATAAAAAAGTTCACAAAATTTGGCTTACAAAATGAGGTCTCATGACTTTCATTGGTGTTTTTAATTAGAGTGTGTCGGGTCCACAACCGATGTACCCAATAAAATATCGTCACCTCATATTGTAACCATCATTTTGTAAATTTCTTGAGTTGGTCTCCTGTAAAACGCATTTTTCAAAATCATCTGGCGGTCCTCAACACACTCACTGGAACTTCGTAGCACAGCAACTGGTCATCCTAAACATTGTCACTGGTTATCTTTTAACACTTCTGTTATTCTAAAAAAAATCAGAAAAAACCTTCTTGCTATAACTTTCAAATGTTCTGGCTATCAATCTCATATCCAGAAGACTTTATATTGATATCCAGAACCGTTGAAAAGTTCCGATTATTTACAAAAATGCCACCGCATTTTTTTAAACACGTTCTTCCTCGGAGTTTTTTCCCAAGATTTTGTGAAATTTCTTTTGTGCCTCTAGGATGAGTCCAAATCTTCTGAGCCATTTTGTGTACCACTTCATGTGCCACAAGTGATCTAACGGCTCATAGTTATCGAGATTGGTATTATTGTTTGACCGATTGGATTACAAGTAGTACATAAAGTGGCACACAAAAAAAGTACAGAAGATCTCATCTCCTCTCTCTCTCTCACACACACACACACACACACACACACACACAAAACACAATAGCGTCAATCTCCTATAAATAAGACGACTTCCTTTTCTTTTCTTTTCATTTCTATCCATCCCCACCAATCTCTCTCTCTCTCTTTCTCTCTCTTTCACACACACACACACAGAGATATATACATACATACATATACCCTCTCTTTCCCTTAAAAATTAATCATACTTCCTTCATCTTGATAACTATAACTTTCTTTTTAGTTCTCCATTTCCATACATTTAACATCTTTTTCTATTCATGAGGATCATATATATATATATGGCCATTGGTAAAAGTAAACAAAGTATGGAAGCATCTGTAAAGCTCAGGAGGGATAGCGCCGTACGTATATACCAATGTTTCTAATTTCTTCTTCATAATTAAACATCTTTTTAATTGGTTCATGAATGGCGCTATCTATCCTGAGCCTCACGGGTTCTTCTTATACCTCTACCTCATTTCAAGATCAGGGGTGATCATTTTCTTTTCATCTGGGTACGTTTCATCTCTCTCTCAGTCTATATATATATATATATATATATACATACTCCCTCTGTCCCGTCCGAAATAAGATTTTTTTAGCTTTTTTTGTACTTTTGACTATGTAATTTAAATAAGAAATAATTATCCTAATATAAATTTAAAAATTGTTGTTGAGAGTATTATTAATTGTGATACAATAACAATTTTTAAATTTTTATTTGGATTATTATATTTTCTTCAATAGACTTGGTCAAAGTAATGTTAATTTTACCAAAATCCTATTTCGAGTGGGACGGAGGGAATATATATATATCAGAATTTAGTAGTTTTTTATTATAATTATTTTATCTCACCAGTTATTTTATGACCATGCTTAAATATACTAGTCTACACTTTCCTTTTAGTCCTGCTTAAACTCATCTTATTATTAGTCGCTAATTTTAAATATAAGATCTGTTCATTTATACCATGTGTGATCAAAGTGTGTGTCTGTGTAACTTTCTTTGTTTTTAATTTAAATGTTGTGTAACTATTTTTAAGTTCACTTAACTGATCATCAATCTATCAGTCCATTATTCGTATTTATTTTACATTTCCATGATGTTTTTATACATTATAGTAGTGTACATTATCCTTGAGAATATATGGAGTATTATTATAGTACTGAATACCATTATATACTCCCTATGTCCCATACCAATGGGTATTTTTGGTCAAACTAACTTAAACTTTGACTAACATTTTATGCTAAATTATTAATCTTCATATTTTTTTTTAAAAAAAAGTTACTAAATTAGTAATAGAAACATTATCAATAACTATTTTTAAATTTCTATGAAGATAAATTAATGAGCATAAAATGTTAATCAAAGTATAAGTAGGTTTCACCAAAAATGCCCATCGGTGTGGGACGAAGTGAGTATATATTACTCATTCCATCATAAAATAAATATCCAAAAAATTTAAATTTCCTTTTATCTAACATAAATTTTAATATTTTAAAAATATTCATTTCTGAACAGAGATGTACTCCCCTCATCCCAGAGTATATGTTCCCCTTTCTTTTTTAGTCCGTCCTAAAGTATATATCTACTTTCAAAAATGGCAAATAATCTTTAATATTCCTCTCATTTATTCTCTCTCTTACTTTACTTTTACACTTACAATACCAATCAACTTACAATTCACTCTCCTACTTTATTTTTATACTCACAACACTTACATCACTTCCACCATTTTTTAATCTCCGTATAAATGAGAGGATAGACATATAATCTGGGATGAAGAAAATAGTACTACCTCTGTCCCTAAATGAGTGTCCAAATCTCATTTTAAGAGACACTGAAAATCTCAATTTTATGTACAATTTGCTAGCAAATATTCATATATAATCTTGTAATCTCCTTTCCAAACATTTAGTTTTGCACGTATAAAGAGACCGGTGAAAAAAATTTCGAAAAAAAAACATTCAGGGACAAAGTTATGTTCAAAAAAGACACTCATTTTGGGACAAAGATTTTTTGAAAATGAACACTCATTTGGGGACAGAGGGAGTAATATATTTAATGGAATATAAGTGTGAGCTGGACTGGACAAGAGTGGAAAGAATATAGTAATGGGGAAAGAGAGAATAAATGCATACTGATGAAGTTGCAGCAGTTTTGTAGTGTACTCCCTCTGTTTGATAATACACGTCGTCTTAAGACTTCTTCACACATATTAAGAAATGCAATTAATACATATTAAAAAGACATACGTGCCCCTAAAAGTATCTAATTACTTAGGCATTTAAATTCTTATACAAGAAATAGTTCATAATTAATGAAGAAGCGTATAATAGGTAAACAAGAGTAATTTTTTCTTGGTAATAGTAAAACGTCAAATTTTGGAGTAAAAAACTGCTCCTAAAACGTCATGTACTCCCTCCGTTTCATAATACATGACGTTTTAGGAGCAATTTTTTGTTCCAAAATATTTGACGCTTTACTATTACCAAGAAAGAATTACTCTTGTTTACCTATTATATCCTTATTCATTAATTGTGAACTATTTCTTGTATAAGCATTTAAATACCTAGGTAATTGAATACTTTTAAGGGTACATATGTCTTTTTAAAATATTAATTGCATTTTTTAATATGTGTGAAGAAGTCTAAAACGACATGTATTATGAAACGGATGGAGCAGTATTGTTTAGAAGAAATGTGAGATTTAAATAGTACACAGGTTTGACTTAAATATTGGTGCAGGGAGGGGTGGTTTAAATTAAATGCAATTCCTCGGAATTTAATATTTATAATCATGATGATGGGGGAGGATGTTGACTGCTTTCTCGACTTCGTTCTCTTCACGGCTTCGTCCCTTTCTCTTTACTATGCTATGCATGTGACTCAGATTTATGATACCGGACTACGGCTGGGCAGAAGCAATTTTTTGATTACGGTTGTTTTTTTTTTTGTTTGGTTTTTTTTTTTTTTGGGGGTGGGGTGTTTGATGAAAAAAAAAAAAGGCAATTCTAGGCTTACAAAAGAAGGTTCCAAAATGAATGATACAAGATGTGGTGACGATATTTTATTGGCTACATCGATAGTGGACCGGCACACTCTAATTAAAAACACCAATACAATTATAACACCTCTTTTGTAAGCCACATTTTGTAGTCATTTTTTGTAACTTTATTATTTTCCAAAAAATAAAAGAGATGGTCTCCCATGAGAACAAGGGGATCCGTCTCATGCATGAGACGGGTCGCCCCATGACCCATGGGCCGAACCCGCCACGTGGCAGCATCCCAGAGCTCCAATATATATATTTTTTTTTTTGAGTTTTTATATTATTTTTTCGGCTTTTCCGTCGTTGACCAAAAGTAATAGCTACCATAACTTAATGTAATGATTAAATACAAATAAAGTAATATTATTCATAAGTAAACGTAACACCTGTTTTACAAAAACAAAAGCTCGTTTTACCCATTTTTTCAAATGTAATACTAACTATAATTACATGTAACCCAAGCAATATCTAAATGTAATTATCATTTATACTGAAATGTAATAATGCTTTTGCAAAAATGTAAAATATTGTGTATTTTGATTTAATTTTTTGAAAAGTAACAACTATATGAATGTAATTGTTTGTACAAGTAAATGTAACACTTTAATAAAATAAATTATAACATATTTCTATATATAATGTAATACTTTTACATGTAACACTAATCAAGTGTTTTTAGCTCTAAAAATGTAAATGGTTGTATTATTACTTTTTCTATACATGTGTTACAATTATGTATAAACATTATTACATATAAGTAACACGTTCGTTACATTTTAGTTGTAATAAGTATTACTTTTGGCAAACGAAGAAAACATAAAAAAAAAAACATTGTTACTTTTCTATATATATGTATTACTTTTATGTATACAAACTGTTACTTTATATGTATACAGTCATTACATTATGTTATAGTAACTATTACTTTTGACAAACAAAAAAAAAACAAAAAATAAATAAATATAAAAATTAAAAAAAACAAAAAAAAATTGGGCATATGAGAGGCTGCCAAGGTCGCCCTTGAGTCCTGGAGCAAAAAAAAATTGGGCCTATAAGAAGTTGCCACGTGGCATGGGTTGCCCATTGGGTCATGGAGCCGGGTCAATGGCCGGGTCATGAGTTGGGTTTTGGGTCGAAATGACCCGTCTCATGGATGAGACGGGTATGTGTGTTCTCACTTGAGTCTTTGTCAAAATAAAATTAAATTGGTACCCAAATATGGGAGGATACTGAGTATAATTGATTATTATTTTTTAAATGAAAAGGGCAATGTCCTTTAAAATTTTATTAAGATGAAATAAAAAGTACAAAGAAATGATGGGGGACTAGTCTTAAACCATAACAATAGAGAACAAAGGTCAATCAAATTGCCTTTTATTATTTCAATGTCTCTTAGGTTTATTATTCTTTGCTCTAGTTTTATAAGCAGATTTTCTTCGTTTTCTTTTAGTTGATTGAAAACCGTCATATTCATCATAATAGAGGAAGTCTCGTGTGATACGGTCTCACACATGAGACGGATCCCGACAAGTGAGAAAATGGGTTTGTCTCGCCCGCCCATAAGGGAGCAAACTATTTACTGTCTCAATGAGACATGTCTGAGACTGTCTCACATAAGTTTTTGTCATCATAATAATCTTCCAAATTTCCGTTATCAGTCATTGGAGCTCAAGGTTCAACATGAACTCCTCCAACCATACCTCCATTAAGACGAGCTTCTTCAAATGCCAAAAGACATGTATCAGAGAGACCTCATTTTAGTTCAATATTACATTTTTTCCGAAGAATAAGAGCTACTTTTAGGTCACCTCCATACTTGACAATGTCAAATTATACAAGTTTAGCGCAAACTTCTAATTCCAACAAAGACACTAAAATATGCTTTATTTTGAAGCAAGGCAAAACTTGTGCTATATTTGATGCGTGGAAATATATTGAAGATAAAAAGAAATAGTCACAATATTTTTATTTGATGCAAAATTTGAAACAAAATTTTTTGAGATTTTGAAAGATATTGAATGCTAAAATTACACTATTTTAAATGAATAATACAATTTTTATACAAAACTATTGAAGATGAAGCGGTGGTGTAGCAAAACCTAGTTTTTTAGTACTCTTTCCGTCTCAGAATAGTCAATTTTTTCTTTATGCTTGTCCCAAAACTTAGGTTTTTAAATATTAGTTCAAGTCTTCAAAATTATTGAATTTGCAAAATTTATAATATAATTTTAAAATATTTGAAAAATTAAAAAAAAATATTATTTTAAGACAGAAAGAATATCACATTGACTTTTCAACAACTCTAAGACACAACTTTTATATGCATGTTTGCGTGGTGCTTGTATTTTGGTAAACATGCTTTAAGTCTCTTTCCCATTTATTTACACAAGTCTCTTTCCTGTTTACTATAATGTTGCCGTTTTATAATCACTTGCATTATTCTAAATAAAAAATATTAATTTAATTGTATTTTAACTGAAACTTTCATAAAAAATTAATAATTTTATTGAAAATTTAAATATATTATTGATTCACCATTAAAAATACTATACATAACAATTTTTAAATTTTTATTAAAACCATTAAATATTTTTTAAAGTCTTGGTCAAAATGTAATTAAGTTGATCATTTTAATCAAAACATTAAAAAATTTAAAAGAGTATTTATTTTAAAATAAACAAACAAAATTGTGACGTTCATTATCAAACAAAAACAAGGAATATTAATCTATAGTATTTGTTAAAAGATTGAGATATAGTCTCAATCACTAAAGTATTAAGGTATCTTTATTTAAGTTGATTTTTGTTATTGAACTAACTTAAAAAGTTACTAGTAATTAGATAAATTCATATTAGAATAAGGAAATTTGTCAGATTCCTAATTGAATTAAAATTCATATGTTTATACTCCCTCCGTCCCAGCTCACTTGAGACTTTTTGACCAAAACTGGTCAACTTAAGGTCGGTTTGACCAACACTTTATAGAAATATTTATGATCCGAACAAAAATTAAAAAAAATGTAAAATGACCACCATTAAAAATCCTCTCAATAACAATTTTTAAAAAGTTTTTTGGAACATAAATATTTCTATAAAGTGTTGGTCTAACCGACCTTAAGTTGACCAGTTTTGGTCAAAAAGTCTCAAGTGAGCTGGGACGGAGGGAGTATGTTTTATGTATAAATATGATTTTTTAACTTATATAAA
This sequence comes from Campanula takesimana, assembly GCA_026119855.1. Classification (NCBI taxonomy): domain Eukaryota; kingdom Viridiplantae; phylum Streptophyta; class Magnoliopsida; order Asterales; family Campanulaceae; genus Campanula; species Campanula takesimana. The sequence goes on from JAOWBW010000412.1 coordinate 597,029, forward strand.
TTTTCAGAGATTAAATAATAAAAAATATTATAATTTTCTTTCCATCATGATTCTACATCGAGTCAGGCTTATGAAAACTTGTTAGGTAAAACATATTTTACATTAAGAGATTTTGTTTTACATTAGGGGATGAAAACATGTTTTACACTAAAGCGAGTGTAAAAGAAGTTTTTCTCAAGATTTTCAATTCTACCTCATGTTATGCATACATAAGTATCTATATAGTATACTCCTTCCGTCCCAAAATGATCTTCACACTTTTTTCGCTGTTACTGTGAATAAATTTTGAGCAATAATTTTAAGTTGATATAGGCTCGTTTGTCGTAGCTGGTGGCTGATGACTTATAGCTGATGGCTTACGACTAATAGCTGATTGACTTATGGCTGATGGACTGAGGACTGTTTGTTTTGGCTGTTCTGAAAAAACTTATGAGTTGTTTTACGTTAATTGTATCTGTTTGTCAAAAAAGCTAAAAAAAAAAAAAAGACTGGTAATACCAAAATGCCCTTACTATATAAATTAACTAATATGCATGCCCATTCACCTTATAACTAACTTATAAAATTATTTTTGTTGAACTAAAATATAATCTTATTGCTGTTTTATTGATATAATTAATTAAATATTAATTTTTCTTTTATAATTGAAGTATAATATATGAATTATTCATAATTACATAGAATGAACACCGAAGCAAACAAACCTAAAATTAACATTTTACCCTCCTTTATACTAACAAAAATCCCTCCTTTATACTAACAAAAATAACACTACTATAAAAATTTTCCCCCTTTTAAATTAAATTTAGTCCTTTTTAGAATATTACCTATTTAAAATAATTTTGTTTAAATATTTTTTGGCTCCACCACTAATATCAAATACAAGAAGATTTTTAAAAAAATCTCAAAACAAAAGAAAATATAAATTCAAGAAAATTAATGGAATTCTTTATCTTTTTTTTTTAACACAACAATTGAATTCTTTATTTGAAATATGAAAAAGTAGTAGAAGAACATGATGAGAGGAATAGTGAGCAAACTTTTTAACTGCCAAAATTTGTGTGAAATAAGAAGTACAAAATTAATGTGCTCGGGATATAAGGAAAGTAGGGATGGTTTAGGAATAAAAACATTTTATTAAGGAGAGGTGTAAATGTGTGTTTTCAACAAGCCAAAATAAGCAATAATTTTTAACTTTTGGGCTTTTACTTTTTTATGCAATAATTGAGTTATACATCACTTATGAGCTTTTAACTTATAAGTGAAAACAAACACTACAATTATTGCTTAATTTAAGTTAACAGTCAAAAGCCACTCAAAATAAGTGGAAACAAACAAGCACATAATTATACGAATGAAAATCTATAACTTTTTATTGATACACTATCAATAATACTTCCCGTTTCAAAATTAAGTAAGAGGTGGTCTCCCATGAGAACAAGGGGATCCGTCTCATGCATGAGACGGGTCGCCCCATGACCCATGGGCCGAACCCGCCACGTGGCAACCCACCATTGGCCGATTTTTTTTTTTTCTTTCGGCTTTTCAGTGGTTTAGCAAAAAATAATAGTTACCATCTCTTAAAGTAACATTGTTCATAAGTAAACGTAATACTTGTTTTAAAAAAACAAAAGCTCGTTTTTACCCATTTGAAAAGTAATAACTTATGTATATGAATGTAATAGTAAGTTTATACAAATAAATGTAACACTTTGATTGACGAAATTGTAACAGATTTCTATAGATAATGTAATACTTTTACATGTATCATGATAAATTTGACCCCATTGTAACTTATTGTTTGAAAACAAATAGATATCTATACATATGTATTACAATTATTTACAAATACTATTACATATAAATAACACGTTTGTTACATTTTAGTTATAATAAGTATTACTTTTGGCAAACGAAGAAAACATAGGAAAAACACTATTACTTTAAGAGATGGTAACTATTACTTTTCACAAACCGAAAAAAAACCAAAAATAAAAATATAAAAATTTAAAAAAAAAGCAAAAAAAAAAAAAAAAAAAAAAATTTTTTTTTTTTGGGCCAATGAGGGGCTGCCACGTGGCAGGGTCCCCCATGGGTCATGGAGCAGGGTTGTGGGTCGGGTAATGGGTCAAAAAAATGACCCGTCTCACCCATGAGACGGGTTGGAGTGTTCTCACACAAGTTTTTGTCATTAAGTAATAATCCACGTCTCAATTTTTTATATACTGAATAGCTATGATATTAATTGAAACATAGAGTGGTGGGTAACATGCTTGAACAGAAACACCCACCATCTCCACCACCCATAACCACTCTCTACATCAACAAACGTTTATCTATCTCAACCATTCTAAACATCATTCACTCATGTGTATGTGTCTATAATTTGTTCCCAAAAAATAGTTAATGCTTCAATTTTAATACTCCATCCGTTTCAAAATATCCGTCGCTTTAGATTTTTCCACACATTAAGAAATGTAATTAAGGCATGTTAATAAGATTCATTTGCCCCTAAATAATTCAACTTTCTAGGTGATTAAATGCTTGCATGAGAGATACTTTCACCATCATTAATAAGGGTATAAGTGAGACAAAATGGTAAAAGTGCATTGATAAAAGTAAAGCGACATATATTTTGAAACAATTTTTTACTCCTAAAGCGACAGATAATTTGAAACTGAGGGAGTGCTCAATCAACTGACTTTTTTTTTCTTTATCCGGAATTGGCCGGAGTTGACCGGAGGAGAAGGAGATGGAGATGTGGAGATGACGGTTGGTGTGGTCGGAGGAGGTGACGTACACGAGAAAAGGGTGGTGGAGCTGTCGGTTGGTGGAGCCGCCGGGTGGTTTTTGAAGCGGCGGTAGCAATTTTTTTGACAGAAGACTGAGAGAGAGAGAGAGAGAAAAGACGATAGAATGAGTAGAGATAGAGAGAGGCGCTGGGAAGTTTGTTTTAGGGTTAAGGTTTCCTAAGAGTTTAAAGGGCTTTAAATGTGTTGGGCCTCATTATTTTAGAGTGGAGAAAAATTTATTTGGGTTTGAGTAAAGATGTGTGAATGGGCTTGAGTTAATGTGTGTATTTTTTTTTTTTTTTTTTTTAAGAGGATCGATAGTTGTTCCCCACTTACCCCCTTATAATAATGATGTCCTAGGAGGCATGAGAAGGGAACGAACCCGAGATCTCACACATTGTGAAGTTTGGCTCTACCACTGAGCCACTCCTTATGAACGAGTTAATGTGTGTAAGCTTTCACATTGGAAACATTTGTAAATACTTTTTCTAGTTATGATTTATTTATTTAATTAAAAAAATATTAATTTTTGATAAATGATAAAAATAAGGGACACTATTTTTAGGATATATAAATATATGTATATTTTTATGAAAATATATAAAAAATGCTTTAAATTCTCGGTCCCGCCTAGTCCCCGCCTAGGCCTCTAAGCGCTAGGCCCAGCTCCGCCGCCTAGCGATTTTTAGAACACTGGTTAGAACCAGACATTTGGTGAAAATCCGAGTGCAAAATTATTGAGAACCAAGCTCATTAATTATTGGGTTAATAAATTCATTCTTATTGTTTGATAATGACAATTTTTTTATCTTAAAAATGTCATCATAGTTTCACTTATTTAAATTTGACAATTAAGGTTGATCATGTCAACTCAACACACTTGGCCTCCGAATGAAAAAAAAGGTGGTTTCTTGTGTGAGAATACTTAAATTCGTCTTATAGAAGAAACGGGCCGACCCATGACTCGTGTATAACATTCTCCGCGAAGCATAGAATCTCAACCCATGTTCCACTCAAAAATCTGCCACGTGGCAGCGATCCATGGCCCAAAAAAAAACTTCCAGAAAAAAATAGTTTTTATTATTATTTTATTTTAGTTTTTATATTTATTTATTTTTACAGATTTTTTTCTTTTGCCAAAAGTAATACTTAGTATAACTAAATGTAACAACTGTGTTATTTATAAGTAACATTGTTTATAAGTAAACGTAGCACCTGTTTTACAAAAAAAAAAAAAAAAACTCATTTTACTCATCTTTCAACTGTAATACTAACTATAAATATGTGTAACACTAACATTAACTTAATGTAATTATTGTTATACTGAAATGTAATATTGTTTTTTCATTTTTTTTTTTAGATTTTTTTTTTTAAGAAAGTAACATTTGAAAAATAAAAATTTTATATACATGAATGTAATTATTTGTACAAGTAAATGTAACACTTTAGTATACGAATTTGTAACAGATTTCTATAGATAATGTAATACTTTTACATGTATCATGATAAATTGAACTCATTGTAATTTATTATTTGAAAACATATGGATATACTATTATACAAGTAAACGTAACTGTTTTACAATGTTATTATACAAGTAAAACATTTATTTATAAAAATTGTTACTTTCTTATTTTTACAATGTTACTACACAAGTGTTTTTAGTTTTAAATTGTAAAGGGTTGTATTTTTATTTTTTTTATACATATGTATTACAATTATGTATAAACACTGTTACATATGTGGTGTAACGACCCCAAAATCACCCTAATTTTCTTAACTTAAAATGGAACTTTTATGTGCATTTTATGTGTTAGAAAATATTTTTATGACTTGCATATATTATTTGAGCATATATGTAGTTAAAGTGTTAGTAGAAATTTTGTTAAAAGGAATAAATGAGTTAGTTGAAACTTTAGGGTCCAAAGTGTAACTTTAAAAGTTTGGGGGTTTAATTGTTAGAAATGGAAGTAGAGGGGCTTAAATGGAAATTTATAAATATCAAAACATTCTTATCCCGTTTCCTTTCTCTCTCTACGTTGTTACTCACACAAACACATATACTTTCTCTGGTTCATATGAAGGTTGAAGACGAGAAGGGAGTAAGTTTATTTTCCTATCTTAATTTATATCTTTTTAATTACTTCTCCGTTTTAAAAACTAATTATATATAAATGTTCAGGGTGTTGATTAGATCATTTCTAACCGAACAAATATTATTTCTGCGACACTTTTCCTGAAAATAGGTAAGTTACTAATTCCCCTTAAATAGTAAAATGGTCATATATTTGCTATATGTGTGATATGTGGTGAAATTATTGTGAAAATAATTTAATTGTGATACTTGTTTATTTGGGATAAAGGGAGTATAATTATACTGGGTAAGTGACTTGGTTTGTATGTTAGGATGTATATGGATATGTTTATATACTTGATAATGTTAGTATAAGTGTTTGAAAGTATACTCCTACTCGTGGGACGGTAAATTATTAACTTAAGTTAAATGTTAAATAAGTATATTATAAAAATTATACTATTATTCGTGGGGCGGGAGTTGAGTTTTCTTGTCTTTAAATGTTAGGATGGAAGTATATATAGGTACTCCTAAGATTTAGAACGAAAGGAGTGAAAATCGGACCCCAAAACAGGGAGTTTGAATGTGTGCGACCGAACATTTTATAAAATTGTCCGTTTTACGTTCAATCTTCCGGAGTCCATAGCTTCTTCGTCCGGACTCCGTTTTGGATGTGTAAACTATCGTTGGAAAGCTCTTTTCGAGTACTATGAAATGGTTCTATTGTCCGCATGGTTCCAGATCAGAATGGTTGTCATTTTGTTGAGGTTTAAGATCAATGTGTAGTCTCGGTCTAGGTTCCGTAGTACTATTCTAGTTGACTTAGTTGGGCACCGTGGAACACTCTAGTGTTTGTTAATCTTTCCTTTGTGAACAAATGAGTTGGGATGAGGAATTTAACTAAGTATTAAATGGGTATTATGGAACATCTTTTTGATGTGTTTTGGATTAATTGTGAATGGGTGCAAGCTTGTGAGGTGACTTAATGTCATTAATAAAGGATTGTGTTGTGACCTAATGTCAATGTTGTGAAATCTTTTATGAGTAACGTGTTTGCATCTTTTGAAGTGTTTGGCTTGTTCCTTATTTTAGAATCATTGCCCTAGTTGTTGTTGTTTAGCAAGTATTTAATACTGTGCTTTCGTGTAAAGTCCAGCTGGTCTTGTGTTGTTGAGTCGGGCAGTGGGAGAATTATAGTGGCACACAAGCCAAGTTCACTATAAGGTTGTCCACTGGTACCTTTATCCTTAGTCCAGATTGGCCTTGGATGAGATGAACTCGCTCCCTTGCGTGAGCATTTAGGGGTATGACTTTGTGTCATTTTCTCCCGCTATTGTTGTTGTTGTGTTATATGGTTTCGGAACCTGCTTCAGCTATTGATGCTGCCCCGTTGTTACTTTGGTTCTATTGGTTATGGTTTGTTTTCGGGATCCCGGCTTCAGCTATTTATGCTGCTCAGATGGTTTTCTCAACTGGTTTTCTCAGATGGTATTCTCAGATGGTTATGTTACTTCGGTAAACCTTGGCTTGGTATTCTCGTAGGAGTGTTTACTCCTACACTATGTGTTGTATGATGAGTTGGTCGTTATTTCCAACCGGTATGGGACGGTTGGCGATAGGGAGCCTCTCATGTTATGTGCTATATGCTATATGATTATTTGTTGATATTGTTTCTTTATGATTATCATATCAGCATGTAACGTAGTTGCATTTTAGTAGCTTACTGAGATTCATTCTCACCCCTTATTTGTTTACTGTTTTAGATAAAAACAAGTCCAGGGGATAGGACACTTTGGCACGGGAGGACGTTGAAAGTGGTAAGAGTTGGGTTTTGTTTTGTCAAGGTTACATTACATAAATGTATAACCTTTTGGGTAGAGTTTCCTTGACTTCATCGTCTTGTAACACCTATATTTTGGATAATGTTGGTGTGAGTACATGTGTATAAAGGTTTGTAAGCCTTCGGGCTAAATAGTTTCGTTTGTGAAAGTTTGTTTGAAAGTCAGTGGAAGTCTTTGAACTTCAAGTGTGGATTTGTTAAACTTTATGAAAGTATATTTCGAAAAATTTTCTAAAGGTGTTTTATAACGTCTTCCACTCGTGTCCCGAGCGTGGGGCCAAGTAGGACCACGGGTCTGGGGCGCGACATGTGGACTTCTCCTTTTATACTGCTAAAAAAGATCTCATTTAACTGTCACAATTAAACTAGTATTAATGCATTAATGAGTTTTATTTCTATAATCAATGCATTAATGAGTTTTATTTCTGGAATCAATGCATTAATGAGTTTTATTTCTGGAATTACAGAATAAACTGGAATCAATGCTTTAATATATATTATATATTTTTTCTTCAGAAAAATGGGTATCAATTGAGAAAATTGTCATTATATTACAAACTCCCTATGAGGATTGATAAATATTCTCCGATTTGCTTTCTATGAGGGTCAAACCTGAGACTTCCACATGTGGAGGCTTACAAAGATTCATATATATTCGTGTATTCTTTCTGAACGCGTTTAGTTTTGCAAGTATAAAGAGATTAATGAAAAAAATTTGGGAAAACAAATATTTAGGGATACAGTTTTTTTCTCTAGAAAAGTATTCATCTTTGTGTATTTTCTTTTAAAAAATGATATTCATTTAGGGACGGAAAAAAGTATGAATTTACCTTTTGTGCCTATTATTACTCTTTCATTCCAAATCTTAGATTCAAAGAAATTCAAGTTTCGACTAGGGTATTAAGAGCAAATGCAAATATCAAGTGAAACAATTACATGGGGCAATGTTAGGATTATAAAAGAAGTTCACAAAATGATGCATATAAAATGAAGTAACGATATTTTATTTGTTGCATCGAGTGTAGACCCATTACACTTTACTTAAAAACACCAACACAATTATTAAACTTCATTTTATAGACTATACAGAATATTTTATAGCCAGCTTTTATAACTTTATTATTTCTTAATTACCGATTTCATTACTTTGGGAAATTATGCATGAACTTCTATTGGAACGCAATTTACGTTTCTTAAGCTTTAAACATCACAAAAGATTGAAAATCATTTCACCAGATCATATAATAGTTCCATTTCAATGTAGTAGTAGTACTACTACATTTAGAGACATAGGTAGTACTACTATAGTATTACCTATGTCTCTAAATGTGTGTTTAAATTTCATTTTAAGGGACATAACTTTTTGTATAATTTGGTGACAAAATTCATATATAATCTTGTAATTATCTTTACAAACATTTAGTTTTTGTATGTATTAAGAGACCGGTGAAAAAATTCCGAAAAAAATATTTAGAGACAAAGTTATAATAAAAATTGACACTCATTTAGACAGAGTGAGTAAGAGATTATGGTAGACCATCTCAACTCCAAATAATATTGTGTTCTACTTTTTATTAACAGAGGAATCAAAACTTAAAAATGGTGGATCCACTTAATCATTACTACCATAAAAATGGTGGATGCACACTGTCTGCTCATAATATTTTCAATAAGATTTTGTGCCCTGGGTAGGGGACTGGGAGGCTGTCTTTGGTGGAAATCAAGAAGGAAAATACACACGAGTAGTTGATTGTTTTCGCAAAAAAATAAAATAAAATAAAATAAAATAAAATAATCTACCTTGTAAAATTTCAAGAAACTGAAATTATTATTAGTTCTGAGAGAAGATATTTTAGAAAGCTTTTTTATAATTTTAATATGTTCAATCATTTATATTATAAAAAATGAGTTTTTTTTTTTAAAAAAACCACAATGATAAAGTTCTTTCTTTACTTAAAGAATTGGTGAATATTAATGTAAAAACTACAAGAAATATCTCTTTCTACATAGACCAATAGTTTAGCAAAGAGATTTTTCTATATCTCCTAATGGCAAATACTTCTTAGAAACTCTTTCGTAAAAATAAAAAGCTCCCAAAAAAAATTTCATTATGGATACTCAAAATACTACCTTATTAACGAAAAATAGATATGCATTCAGAAGGCTTGTCTATGAGAAACCATACTGTTATCAAAAGGGTGCAATATATATTAGTAAATCAGACACGCGAGATGGCATAAAAATAACGATCTCAAATCGACAAAATAAGAACACAGATTTTACGCGGTCCACCAACAATCTATTAGCTACGTCCACGGGCAAAGGGAAACAGACATTATTAATATGGCCTGAGAAACAATTACAAAAGAAACACTGATGATCACACTAATCTTTGTTGCACGAATTTTGATCACAAAATTCCTGACTGTGAAAACTTTATATCTAGAATTATTGATATCTATTTTCTCTCTCTGTTTGTCTCTGATTTTTGTTAGGATGATAGCCTCTATTTATACTAGTCATAACCTAACTCTGAAGACATAAAGAGTCCTTAATTAAACCCTAAGAGGAATCTAATTAAACCCACACGATTTCCACGTCTTGCGTGAAGTCGGACCAGATCTGCCCGTTATGCACGACTCGTGCTCTGGTGCACGAGTCGTGTAAATTTTACACCTCTCTGACTCGTGAACCGCACTAGTGCAAATCGTTCAAAGATATAATGAATGCGAACTGATTGTAAGTATAATTTGAGTGTGAGACCCATAGTTTAAGTGTGTGTGTGTGTGTATATGTATGAGTAGGGTGAATAAAAAACAGTAAAAGTTTGATATTTTAGAAAGTGAGACTTACTATTACTAATGGTACAATAACTAAAATATTAGTGTGGAGTTATTTTGGGATGGGAAAGTATTGTTTATCACAAATAATCAAACGGTTATAAATTTTTAAAAATAACGCTTTAAATAATGTATAACCGTTGATTTACTAGATATATTTGCTTAAAAAATTAATAACCTAGATATACTAAGTAGTAACGGCCTTGACGAGTTGAAAATGGAACAAAATAAATATTGCTCCCTCCGTTTCGGACTAAGGTTTTTAATTAGATTTTACACGGAGATTAAGAAAAAGTAAATGTTGTGAATATGAAAATTAAAGTAAGAGAAAGTAGGAGAGAGAAAGTTTTTGTTTTGAGAATGATAAGTGGGTTCCAGTATCCATTTTAAGTGACAAAGCAATTAAGAACCTTAGTGTGAAATACTCCCTCCGGTTCAAAATAACGGGTCGAGATCTCTTGTACCACTTTTGTGTGCCACTTCATGTACCACTTTTAATCTAACCGTTCATATGTTTGTATAATATTACAATAATACCACTCTTAACAATTGTGAGCCATTAGATCACTTGTGGCACATGAAGTGGCACACAAAGTGGTACAGAGGATTTGGACTCCAAAATAACTGTCTTTTTTTTGTATTTGCACAACTCTTAAGAAATGTAATAATTATCATTACTTAGTGAAATAAGTTCCAACTTTACCCCTATTAAGTGTGCAACTTTCTTACATTAATGTTCACACTAAGATAATTAATAAAAGAGAACAAGTTTCAATGCAAAGATAAGAGAGATATTTAGCTCAAAAGTGATAATTATTTTGGACTAAAATTTTGGTTCAAAAGTGACAGCGGTAAACAAAAAATGAAAGTAAAAATCTTAGTCTTAGTCTGCGATAGGATGGAGGGAGGGAGTAGTTGTTTCAAGTCGGGTCACAGATAGGTCGGGTCAAATAACAGAAACTAACTGAATGGTCAATTGTAAACAACACCTCCAGCCAGCATCTCTACATTCTCTACCGCTTTTGATGCTTCCCATCCTTGTTTTCCCGCTAGCAATTTTCAAGGCTAGGGTTTCATAAAATCGATTCTTCTGAAAACAAAATCATGATTACCTAGCTTAATTAGGGTTTCCCGGTTCCAATTAATCCGACCGATGAACATCAAATTACATACTTCAAACCTGAACATCGATTATGGGCGGATTCGACCTCTCCGAGCAGGATTTGTTAGATAAAGGCCTGATTATCTGTCGAACGACGCATAGATCTCACCCATTTGGTGTTTTCTACGGTGAAAATCCTTTGCATTACTCTTTTCCCCTCACGTTGCTGGAGATCACTCTCATTATCACCATCACCCGCATCGTTCGTTGGATTCTGTCTCCCCTCAAACAGCCTCGAGTCGTCTCTGAGATTCTCGTAAGTTCAAATTTCTTTGTGATTTTTTTCCCTTTTTTACAATTAAATTATGGAAAATGGATAGAATTTGAAACCTTAGTATGATTAAAATAAAGCATTATTTACATTCTAATAAGATTTGGTTTTCATTAATTGATCTTCATGATAGATATTGATTTAAGAACAAACGGGCATAGATTTGAAAAAGTGTAATTTTATGTCTCTAAAGTGGGGGAATTGCATGCATGTTCTTCTTCTGTTGCAACAAATTACATGATTAATTTTATATTTCATGTTTTAGTGGTTCTAATGTTGCACTTTTATGCTTTTGAAGGGTGGTATAATAGTTGGTCCGTCGGTATTAGGCCGTAACAAGAACTTCAAGCGTTACTTGTTCCCTGAAAATGCTTCATTTCTCCTGAAAAATGTAGCCGTGATAGGTTTCATGTACTTTCTTTTCTTGACCGGTGTTAAAATGGACCTCACAACCATGAGAAAGGCAGGGAAAAAACAATGGTACATTGCGATATTTGGTGTGATTGTTCCAGTTCTCGCTGTCACAACTACTGCGCTCATTGTACGCAATTCTTTGGAAGGTGAAATGCATAAAATTACTTCAATTATGGGCGTTTCTGCAGCTCTAGCAATCACCTCTTTCCCTGTTCTCTACCCTATCATTCGAGAGCTTAATCTGTTAAGCTCGGATATGGGAAGAATGGCCTTATCAACTGCAGTAATTTCAGATGTATTTGGAATTACCATTGTTATTGCTTTTGAGGCAGCCAAGCATGGTGAAGTTGAGCCAATTACTTCTCTATGGTACTTGCTATCCTTCATCTCCATTGCACTTTCGATCAGGCTTGGAATCAAACAAGTGATGCTTTGGATCATAAGAACAACACCAGAAGGGAAACCAGTGGAACAAGTATATGTTGTTAGCATATTGTTGGTGGTTTTGGTGTTTGGCTTTCTTGCTGACGCGACTGGGGTTGCAATAGCTAATGGGCCTTTATGGTTGGGCTTGGCGGTACCAGATGGGCCACCGTTGGGGTCCACGTTGGTGGCGAGGAGCGAGACGGTTGTAATGGAGATATTCATGCCGTTTTCGTATGCATATGTGGGAATGATATTTAACTTGTCTGCCATGAGTGAGAAATGGCCATTGTTGAAGCCATTGTTTTACATGGCTCTTGCAGGGTACTTGTCAAAGTTCTTAATAACCTTCGTTCTTAGTCGTTGGTTTTGTATGCCTTTGAGGGATGGTCTTACTCTTAGCTTGATATCAAGCTTGAGAGGTCAAGTTGAGATCCTGTTGTTCATGCACTGGATGGACATCAAGGTACTATCTCTGTAATACTCTCTACTTTTCGATATTTTCTACATAAATTATTAACATTTTAACTTTCTCGCAATTTCGGTTGCTAACTATAAATGTTGGAATCAATGCAGATGATAGAAGAGGCGGATTTTACACTTTTGATGATACTTAGTGTGTGTGTAACAGCAATAGCCACACCCCTGATCCAAATAATTTACGATCCAACGAGGCCTTACATGATAAACAAAACAAGAGACATCCAACACAACCCGCCAAATGCAGGACTCAACATAGTAGTTTGCATCCACGATGAAGAAAGTGTGAGTGGATTTATCAATCTTCTAGAAGTTTCCAACCCAACCATAAGTAGCCCTTTCTCGGTTTACGTCATCCATCTCGTCGACCTCGTGGGCCGTGCCATTCCCATGTTCATCGACCACAATGTTGTGGAAGATGTCACGGACGAGCAAGGGCAGGAGAATTCAAACCATTCCTCCATTCACAATGCAATGCAGCAGTTTGAAGAGGGACGGACCGAACTAATCAGAATCAATGCATTCACGTCCGTCTCCCCCAAGAAAAGCATGTACAACGATATTTGCGAGCTGGCTTTGGTAAAAAAGGCGTCCCTTATAATCTTACCTTTCAGAAAGGAGAGTCTTGATGGCCCCTCTGCAACAGCTCTGGTCCATAATAGCGTGCAGTCTGTGAATTTAAGTGTCCTGGCTCATGCACCTTGTTCTGTGGGAGTGTATGTGGATAAAGGCTCTATAAATGTATCTGCAGGGTCTAATGGCTTGTTGATGGGAAACACGTACCACCATTTTGTCGTGCTTTTCTTAGGTGGGCCCGATTCAAGAGAGGCGCTCGCGTATGCTGACCGGATGGCGGGAAATGCTGACGTGTCACTGACAGTGATACGGTTTCTCGCTTACAACGGAGAAGGTGATGACTCGTTGGAGAAGAAGTTAGATGATGGTTTAGTAACGTGGTTTTGGGTGAAGAACGAGGGGAATAATGAGGTGGTTTATAGAGAAGTAATTGTCCGGAACGGAGATGAGACTGTGGGAGCAATCCAAGCCATGAATAGCGAATCGTACGATCTTTGGATCGTAGGGAGGAAGCATGGGATAAATCCGGTTCTAGTACAAGGTTTGGACAACTGGAGTGAGAATCTTGAACTAGGAGTGATTGGGGATTATGTTGCTTCTGGGGATTTAGGTAGTAGGGCTTCAGTACTAGTGATCCAACAACAGGTTATGAGAGAAAGAGATGGTTGGATGCAGCTTGATTGGTGGAGAGATTTTCGAGGTGCGGAGAAGAGTACTGCAGCTTCTGCGGGCGAAACAAGAACCAAAGTGTATCCATAAACGACCGACCTAGATTGTCTGAGTTTGTAGAATCATTTGTATGAAATGTTTGTTGTACGTAAATTTTGGCGCCCTGGGATTATTCTTGGAGGTGTTGTAGATTGAAGGTTTGTAAATGAAAGTAGTTTGTTTGTTCTGTCTGTGCCATTGTAAAGAATGCTTGAAGCATCTATACTCCCTTCAGTTTTTTTTTCTAACTTCAGTATGCTAGCTAGACCATCATCTGATGACAATCTATGGACGGTTAACTTGAAAATTCTTTAACCCAAACTAACTTAGCAAAATATGAACCGTTAAACCAGAACCAGATTAGTCGACGCGTATTGCGCATGACATGACAGAGAACCAGTAAGCCTTTAAAAGGCTACCCTTGCTTGGAAGTTGGAGATAAAGAATGGAGAGTGGCCGAATGACAATTTACTATCGCAATTTTTATCAAATAATGCAACATACTTCGTGTCCTAAAAATGTTACTCCCTCCGTAACAGAATATAAGAGTCCTACTTACTTTTTTTTTTTTTTTTTCATTCTCAAAATATCAAAATAACAAATGATGAGTAGTGTGTTGGACAACTTTTGTTTTATAATGTTTAACTTTGGCCTTATAATAATGTTTGTGTAATTAAAAGTAAACCAACACTCAATCAACTTACATGTCAACCACCTGCCTGTTTTCAACAATTATATCCTCATTCCTGAACACATTAGCAATATTTACCCCTCTTTTTCAAATCCCATGTAGGAGTAGGACTCTTTTCTGAGAGAGGAAGGGAGTATATACTTTTCAAAATATTTTCAAATAATGAAAAAAACATGTCAATAATACAATTTACTTTTCCATTTTTTTTTTTACAAACAATGCAAAGTTTTGACTTTATTTTGAATTATTTGGGTTTTTTAAAAGATAAAAAAAATGGTACTATCTTCGTTCCAAAATTAACATCCAATAAAATCAAGGGCAAATTGCCAATTAGTTACCTGAGTTTGTCGTCAAGTTTCAATTAGTTACCCAGTTTGTGTTTCGGTCAATTTAGTTATTGAATTTGTCTTTTTGTTTCAATTGGTGTAAAATCCGTTTGTTTGTCAAAAAACTAACGAAAATTGATGAAAAATGTAACAAAGTTCTTTCAAAATTGCAATGATCAACCCTAAAGTTTAAATTATTCCATTACACCCCCAAACTAACGAATGTTAAAAGCTATCTTCTTTCTCAAAACCCGGTCATCACCACCACCCAAATCCGACCACTACCATAACCACCTATCTTCTTTCCAGCGGCGATCCTTCCCCTGCACACCATATTTTCCGGCAATTGTCCATATTTTCCGGCGAAAAAAAAATAAAAAAATCAGACCAGAAAAAATACGATTCCTGATTCGTTAACCGTTGGATCGTCTTCAAACTTCTGGGGAATGTTCGCATCACCTAGGCGCACCTTTTCACCGTTGGGATCTGCCAAAAAATCACCGGAGCGGGAGATAAGTCCGCCGGAAAAAATCTGGCGAAAATCTCCCAAAAATCGCCTTTCTCTCGCTCCGGCGGACTTATCTCCCTCTCCGGTGATTTTTTGGTAGATCCCAACGGTGAAAAAGTTCACCTAGGTGATGCGAACATTCCCCAGAAGTTTGAAGACGATCCAACGGTTAACGAAGCAGGAATCGTATTTTTTCTGGTCCGATTTTTGCTTTTTTTTTTCGCCGGAAAATATGGTGTGCAGGGGAAGGATCGCCGCTGGAAAGAAGATAGGTGGTTATGGTAGTGGTCGGATTTGGGTGGTGGTGATGACCGGGTTTTGAGAAAGAAGATAGCTTTTAACATTCGTTAGTTTGGGGGTGTAATGGAATAATTTAAACTTTAGGGTTGATCATTGCAATTTTGAAAGAACTTTGTTACATTTTTCATCAATTTTCGTTAGTTTTTTGACAAACAAACGGATTTTACACCAATTGAAACAAAAAGACAAATTCAATAACTAAATTGACCGAAACACAAACTGGGTAACTAATTGAAACTTGACGACAAACTCAGGTAACTAATTGGCAATTTGCCCTAAAATCAAAGTAACTCTTGATCATCAAGACTCAAGAGACTAAATACAAAAAAAAAAAAAAAAAATGTATTTTGGGACATGAGTTATTTTGTTATCCGGATTAAGGATGGAGTGAGTCGTATTACTCCCTCTGTTCCTGAAATATAGTCCCTCTTTTTTCTTTGTTACTACAAAGAAACTTTGAGCAATAATTCAGGCTACTTTTAGTTATCTTAATTCGAATCTGAAAATTGGTATTGATAGTATTCATAATGGTGCATCAATAACAATTTTAAATTTTCATTAGAGTAATTAAAATTTGCTTTAATTATTCCTCAAAGTTCATTCGTAGTAACAATGAAAAAAGAATGACTATCTTTCTGGGACAGAGGAGTATTAGACAAAAAAAAAATGGATAAATTACTTTCCATATACTCCATCTATCCCAAAAAGATAGTCTCATTTTAACTTTTGATGGTTAACAAAAATAAACTTTGACATAACATTAGTGTCAATTTAATGATCACAATAAAATTATAAAATTATGATTACTAAATCACTTAATGATTTATTAATTACAAATTTTAGAATTTCGCTAGAATGATTTTATAAAATTGTGATTACTAAATCACTTAATAATTTATTAATTATAAATTTTAGAATTTCACTAGAATAATTAGATTGTCATTAATAATTGGTCAAAGTTTATTTTTGTTGACCATGTGAAAAATCAAAATGAGGCTACGTTAGTGGCACAAAAGGGAGTATCACTAATTTCACACTAGCCTCCCTAACCCTAACGTCCAACTCGGCTTTCCCGCCGACGGCTTGTTCTCGTTCTCGACCAGGTTGCCATTTTCACTTTCTCTCTAGATCATTTTCTAACGTAAATTTGGTTTTTGTCAGTATCAGCAGCAGTTTTTTAGCAATGGAGGACGATGCATCAAATTCACGACGTATGTCAACTCGAGCCCGTAAAGTTGCTCCTAAAATGGCCGCTGCCCTTGCCAGTTCTGATAATCGTACTCAGGTCTCTCATCATCTTCTTCCTGCTAATCGCAATCTCACAATTACTGTACTTTTCACAAATTTGGTCAGTGCATTCAATTTTTTGGTTTTGAGGCATAACCAATTAATTGTGAAATTGATGGAATTTAGGCAATTCTTGCACGCCTTGAAGCACTAGAAAATGACAATGCTGGAGTTGAATTGGTTGAAGTTAACGATGATGATGATGCCTCTCTTGATGAGGATGATGATCAAGGTTCACACTATATGATTAATTTTATTCAAGTCTTACTGTTTTGATTTTTTTAGGGAGTAGAATGTTCCTGCAGTTGTATACATATTCAGTTTACTTGGCTAACACATCTATTTATTCAACTTTTTGAGGTTCATCTAATGCTAAAAAAATATTTTCATTTTATGTATTCTTGGTTCTGGCAAAATGAACTTTCAAATTTTGAGGATCAAGTTGGTAACATTGCACTAGAGCTACAGTGATCAAGAAATGTGGCAAGGGATGTAAAGGTCTAATATTGTGAGACTTGCATGCTTAATTTTAAATAAAACTCTTTGAATGAATTCCCGAGTGCAGAGATGCCACGCTCTATTGTGGGAATGTCCCACAATGAGACTGAAAGCAAGACTCTTGAGTGTAATGATATAGGGCTACAGAAATACTTTACCGTCATGCTTAAATCACTTGTCTTCATGTAAAGAGACTAACAAGTCTATTTTTTATTTTTATTTTTATTTTTATTATAAAAGGTTCTATGCCAGTTTTATATTATCTTGTATTTTCTTTTTCTGTATCATGAGCTGTTTGCTTAAGCTAAAAAGTCATCAGGCCTCAACTTGCGATTATAGCATTAATATATGATTCTCTCTCCTCTTCTCTGTTTTTCTGATTCTTGATGTTTGTATATGTTTGTTTCTTCATCCTAGCCTATCAAAAGAGGCAGTCAAAAAATACCAAACGTAAAACACGACAGGCGAAAGCACTTGAGAATGCAAAGAAGGCCCCAAGAACATTCATTGAGCTCTTGCACGAGGTAAGAAAATGAAATGTTCCTTTTGATTGAGCAATGGAGATTTTCTAGCTGGTTGGTGTATTGGTTCTCATTACGCTAATGTAATGGAAACAGGCAAATTTAGAATCTCTGCCTCCTCATGTGCCCTCATATCTAAGAGCTGCTGTAGGGCCTCCAAGCTCCACCTCGCGGCGCCATTTCTGCACTGTTTGTGGATTCACAGCCAAGTATACATGTGTAAGGTGTGGAATGCGTTTTTGCGCAGTACGATGCCAGAATATTCACAATGATACTCGCTGTCAGAAATTTGTTGCTTGACATGTAAGAGGATTTCAGCTGCCGAGATCTGTCTTTTTTATGACATAATAAGATTTTTATTTTTTTATTTTTTTGTAGTTTGGTTATGTTCATGTTCAAGCTCTCTGGAAGAATAGTCTTAATGAAGGGTAGGACTCTTACTCCCGGACGGAGGGAGTACAGTTTTTAGTAGTTCCCTAATTATCATCTGAGTGATCTTTGTCTCTTTTTCAGGTCTTCAGGTTCCTCCGTGATACCTGTATGTTGCACAAAATGGTGGCTGGATATGCTGCAAAAATCCTTGGGTCTCAATGTGGATATGGTGATCCTAATCTTAACTATCTGTAGTATACGCCTGCTAAAACTGAATTTCAACATTTTGTAAGTCTTAGGAAAGTAAAACTACAGTGAAGCTTGACAAACGCTTAATGTATTGAGTTGCCGATCGTTCATGTATGTTATTGACAAGCTTGATGCTTCAATAATTAAAAGTTTTTACCCTAAGGAACAGATTAAGCCTGGTATGTCTAATGCTTTCTCTGTTTCGTCGTAGCTTTTGTTGTTCATGGTCCTTGATGATCTTCTCCCCACTTTTGCGCTCTAGTATTAATTCTCATTGGAATTACACAGCATGAATAAAAGCAAGAACTAAGTAAATGATCTTCTTATTCTTTTTTTGTCGACTAATGGACAGAATTGTAGAGGAAAATTGGTGCAACTATGTAGCATGTTCTCTCTCTGGGATTTCTGAGCAAATAAATCTTGAAACCCGGATTTTCAGCTTCATTAGCAGTATAACTTTGATCTTACCGCTTGAAAGTAAATGAATTAGTGAAAACCAAGATACAAAATGCAGGCAAATAGGGATTTCTGAAATCCCAGGCAAGATAGCTCATCATGTCTTAACAACCCAATGCCATTTGATTGTGATTGCTTTATTCATGATATTAACATGAAGGTAAATCTGGCGGAGGGGGTCCCAACAATTCTGATTCTCCAGGTCCGTTCTCAACCACGAAAGCCATAGCCAATCCCCAAGTAAGATGAGAATCTATGTGACAGTGCATCAACCAAACTCCTATGAAGCAGGTAATCTAGTTTAGTATATTGTATCATTGAAACTATTTGTCAGTGAGAGAGACAGAAAATTAACTGAACTAGTTTTCAAAGATTTTACCTGGATTATCTGCTACGAACCGGATGGCTGCCCATCCACCAACAGGGACATCAATTGTATTCCTCTCTTGTGGATCCACAAGGTTAAAGTTGGCAGTATCTGTTCCTGAGTTGAAGTTGCCGAAACCCTGCCCAACAATATGAAATTGGTAACCATGAAGATGAATGGGATGATCCTCCGTCGAAAAGATCCCTGTATCTTGTAAAACGATTTGCACTCTAGAACCAAACTTCAACGTGTAGAGCTTAGTTCCAAATACAGGTTGCCACAGTGCACGACTTACATTCCCCGTGTAATCAAACGCCAGTGGCGGAACCGGAGGGAAGTCTGTGGTGAATAGACCTTGTATATTTTGGTAATATGCTTGAAGCAAGGAATTCGCTGTAGGGAGTACAAAAGATACATTGTTCATGCTGGCAGCGAAGCGAGTATTATTTGGTCCTTGACATGTTGGGCCAGGAACGCAGTTCACAAAACCTAATCCCACCGTGAAAAACAGGTCTTCGCCTATCTCTTCTGGAACATTTACTTCTTTTGGACTCCGTAATTGGCTTGTGAATGTAGTTACTGTGACTGTGTCATTGTATCTTGGTAACTGTGGTAACATAGGTTTGGAGAGAATTCCATTTTGGGCACTGCATGGAGTAGACTGGTACACAAGAACAGCTGTGGTTGTAGTGTTGTCAAATGGCGCATTTTGGGCTGTGGCATATGCACGTGCTGCCATATAGTAATGTGCTGGGGTCTGGTCAGCAATCAGGAGTACATCTGTTGTTTGACCAGGCCCCAGCATCACAGTTTTGGTTGTGAAAGGCTTGGTGTAAGCAGCATCAGCCCCAACTACCACTAGTCTATGGTTGGCAACTGTGAAGAAGAGTTGTTGGTGGAGGGCAGAATTGATTATCCTGAGGAGCACGCTATCCCCACTCTCCACGTAGAACTTTACTGTATCTGCACAATTGAGACTATTTTACTTGCATCAGTAGTACAAAATTTGTGTAATTAGAGTTGGGCATAGTTAAGAGTCATACCTTTGTTAGAGCATCTATATAGATCACCAGGTTGACCATTAATGGTGTATGCATCTGATATATTTGGAGCTGCTCCAGTAAAAGTTGTCTGTCTTAGAATGTTGAGAACATCTCTGTTCCACCACTGCCCTGTTCATCAAAAGCTTCAAACTGTTAGCCTAAATTTCAGTCTTGTCATCATTCTTGAATTGAATATTTGTTTGATTACATGCGTGGCTGTTCATAGCATATTCTAGCTTGTGGGTTCTTACCAAGAAGGATTGGGAGCTCTAGTTTGGGCGTGGGGAAAGGATAGGTAGAACCCAATTTAGGGTGGATGATGAGGGCCCCATATACAGTAGCTCTCAGCCATTTGCTGTGAGCGTGCCACCATAATGTCCCCTCTTGATTTTGTATGTTGAATCTGTATGTGTAACTCGTGCCTGGATGTATCGGGCACTGGGTGACGTATTCAGGACCATCTGCCCATTGTGTTCCTATCTGACGAATTCCATGCCTGATAAGTATCATATGACTGTTAAAATACACAGTAGGGAAATATAATGTGAATTACCAAGTTACAAGTTATGTTTAGCCTTAGGGAATAGGGGTTACCAGTGAATTGTGACATTGTATTGTGCGCTGTTTACGACTTTGATGATGAGAGTGTCCCCATTATGAACTTCCAGGGTTGGCCCTGGGAATTGCCCATTAACTGCTATTATGTTCTTGGTTCTGCATAACCTTTTCACTGGTGTTGATTGAACCTAATTCCACAGGGAGAAACATTAGCCAACTGAAAGCTAGTTATCTAGAGGAAGGTGGAGAAAGTACATACTACGAAGTCATGATAGTGAATTTCCGCCTCGGCTGAAGAAGCTACAAACCCCAGTATTGTGAAAAGACCGATGAAGAATATGCTGCACCATGGCTTTCCACCATTGTTGTAAGTCTCCATAGGTCATGTATTCATGTTTTCAGCCTTTGTTGGCTTTCCTTTGAACTTATAATACTTAGGTTAGACTAACTTATTTTAATAGTTACTTGTACTACACTACTAAGAGAAAATTAAAAACTTTGGCAATATATTCCAACACTAAAGAGGATTTGGTGCACCCACTAGCTATCTCAGTTAAATAAGTGAAGATTGTTTCTCATCAGAGAGCATTATACCTCCAAAGCATGAATAACCTTAGAGAGAGTCTGATTTATAAGATATTATGCTTGCATACTTATAAATTGTTTCGTTATCCAAAGATGTACTTTTCTTAATTAGAAAAATCTTTTTTATAATATATATTAGAATAATTACTTTCCTTTATCAAAAAAGTGTGCTTTCCTTTATGAGAAAGATATATTTCTGTTAATTAAAATGTACTTTCTTTAATTAGAAGATGCATTTTTTCAAATTTAAAAATAGTATTTCCTTTGAATATCAAAATGTACATAATTATGTATATATACGTGTGTGTGTGTGAGAGAGAGAGAGAAAACCTTTTTCTAATGGGTCTTCTTCGTTCAAAACCAGCTATATCCTGTTGGAATTTAAGCACCCATCAATCACAGCTATTTAGGGTGGGTTGGGGGAATTGAGGAGGGTAAGGATCATGGTTAAGCGATCATGGAGATTCTCAATGGTGTAAGGAGGTTCAACTGTGATAAGATTAAGGTTTTCCATGGAGATATCGACAAGATGACCCAATTGCTTTATGAGTGCATTTTGTTTTGAGAAAAGTCAACTCATATTGTAAATTATGCTCGTTTACGTTGTTTTTCTTTTATCTCCATTGAGTTACTGTCATCATCAATTTCATAGTGCTATTTGTAGCTTTGTATTTATACTAGTTTTGATTTCTTCAGGAATTTCATTGTTTTTTTTTTCTTGTTTAATGTCATGCAATATGAATTTCAGGCAAGAGAAGGAACGAAAAACATGCGGAAAAATGGTAGGAAATAGGGCCCTGTTTTTTATACTATTCATTACTAATTGACCAAGATGCATGAATACAAGTACAACAGAATATGGAACTGAAATCCAACCTTAAAAACCCTAGAAATCCAATCATAATCTCAATAAAATGTACGTCTTGATGCTCGTAGAAGGACAAATAAAGACAAGAAAAGGAGGGCCGAAACTGCATACTCCGAAACTGCAGACTAAGTTTCCCAGAACTTGGGAGACAGAAAAATATAAACGTGAAACTACAATTTTTTTTTCTGATGTGTGTTCCTGATGTTCTTAACATCGTGGCAGATCAGCTGGAGGAGGCTGTACAGTCTGCAATTCTCCAACTCCATTCTCAACAATGAAAGCCATTGCAAAACCCCAAGCGAGATGGGCATCTATGTGGCAATGCATCAGCCAAACTCCTGTTGTTAGCCAGGTAAAATAGTTAGTAATCTAGTTATGAAATCTGTGTGTCGCTATTATTAAGAGCAGTTTGCAAGATTTTGTACGAAAAAATTAAGTTTACCTGGATTGTCAGCAACAAATCGTATAACTGCCCAACCACCAACAGGTACATCAATAGTATTCCTCTGTGGTGGATCAACAAGGTTAAACGATGGAGTATCTCTTGCTGCATTAAAGTTACCAAAACCCGTTCCAACAACATAGAAATGGTACCCATGAAGATGTACAGGGTGATCCTCTGTTGTGAAGATAGCAGTATCTTGCAACACTATTTGCACGGATGATCCAAATTTGAGCTTGTAAAGCTTAGTTCCCTTAACAGGCTGCCAAAGTGCTCTGCTGACATTGCCCGTGTAATCGAACTGCACTGGTGGGACCGGAGGAAAGTCCGTAGTGTAGACACCTGGAATCTTATTGTAATATGCTTGAAGTAAGGATGCCCTTCTTGGGAGAACAAAAGATACGTTGTTCATGCTAGCACCAAATCGGGTATTATTAGGTCCTTGGCATCTAGGTCCAGGTGCACAGTTGAAGAACCCAAATCCAATAGTGAAAAACAAGTTTTCATCTATCTTAGTAGGGACTGGAACCTTATTAGGACTCCTGAATTGGGATGTGTATGCAGTTACAGTGTTGGAGTCATTGTAAGCGGGTAATCTTGGTAAAATCGGGGACAGACAAGAACCGGTTTTGGATTTACAAGAAGCAGATTTATACTCAAGAATGGCTGTCGTGGTTGTGTTGTCAAATGGAGCATTTCTAGCAGAAGCGTAGGCACGTGCAGCCATGTAGTAGCGTCCAGGTGTCTGGTCAGCAGTGAGAAGGACGTCTGTAGTTTGACCTGGTCCCACCATGATCACATTGGTTGTAAAGGGCTTGTCGTAGACAGCATCTGCAGCAACCACAGTTAACTTATGGTTGGCCACGGAGAAGAAGAGTTGTTGATTGAGTGCAGCGTTGATGACTCGCAGGAGAATCGTGTCACCAGAGTTGACCGAATATTTCAAGGTACCTGCATTATGATTCAAATTTTACATCTTCCAATCGGGTGATAAACAAGATTATACTCTTGTGAAGAAGTTCAGTTTAAAGAAGTCAAACCTTGGCTGGAGCATCGGTAAAGGTCACCAGGTTGACCATTAATGGTGTAAGCGTCGGAAACATTTGGAGCTGCACCAGTAAACAATGTCTGTCGTAGAAGACTGATGATATTTCTATCCCACCATTCCCCTGTTTCATGGTACAATCAAGCTCATTAGTCTGGGAAACTCAAAATCAGAAAGAGTTTTAAATGTCTGAACACGAGAAGAGGAGTTAGTTTCTTTACCAAGAACAATGGGGAATTCGAGCTTGGGCTTTGGAAATGGGTAAGAAGAACCCAATCTAGGATGGATAATGAGTGCTCCATAAACAGTTGCTCTTAACCATCTACTATGTGCATGCCACCACAGTGTTCCTTCTTGATCTTCAATGGTGAAACGGTACGTGTAAGTTGCTCCTGGCTGGATAGGGCATTGGGTCACATACTCGGGCCCGTCCGCCCATGGGGTCCTCATCTGACGAACTCCGTGCCTGAAACATAAGATCATAGCCATTGATATAATCACGAGCCAAACACAGTGTGTGGGGAAACTTGCAAAACAATGAAATGAGCAGAATAGTACCAGTGGAGGGTGACATTATAAGGAGCCCGGTTTGTAACTTTGATAACAAGGTTATCTCCATTTCTGACATCTATAATTGGTCCCGGAAACTGTCCATTGACTGTTATAATGTTGTGGGTTTTGCATAGCCTCTTCACTACACTTTGTTGAACCTGTTATAATAATGAAAGAAGAATATTAGCTATGTAGCTAGTGAAAGTGAAATTCACGCTGCAGAAAATTAAAGACGAGCTGACATATGTGTGTTTATATGCAATGCATACCTCCCAGTTATAGTAATGAGTTTCACCAATCGGATTGGAAGCTACAAAACCGAGTCCGAAAAGAAGGCTGAGGAAGAGGACATTGAACCATGGCATTACAGGTTTGTTGTAAGCCTCCATCTTGTTTTAGCTTCTGTTCTGTTATATGAAGAAAAGAAGTTGGATTGCTTGAGTTAGTTTGCACGAAAATGGTGGTTATTTATAGTGCACTTGAATAGGGAACATAAAGATTATGTTATTATTTTCATTATTATTTTAAAATGATATATATATATATATATATATAGTGAGAATGAGAGTGAGGGGAGAGGGTGTTGTGGCAAAGTAGGTTTAGAGTCAAAAGGGAAAGTCAAAATCTTAGGCAACTTAGTCCAACTAAATGGGGGGATTTGGTTCAACCACTAGTAGTAGTCTCCCTATCCCTATCAAATTGTTTAAACAAATCTTGTTTATGTATTCAGTAAAATTTTGAGCCATGCACACATTAGACCATGAACAAGTTCATATAAAAGATTCATGCCCAATATTTATACAGGGTAAAAATTGTTAAGACTCTTCTCCAGACCTTCAATTTTTTTTCTGGCACCATATTTAGAACTCATTGGCTTTGTCAGTATGATTTTCTGCCGCGTTCTTGATAGATGTTCTACATAACCTTGGAGTAGGAACTGAAGCTAAACTCGTGGAATCTAAACGAAGAAATTAGTTAGTTATAAAAGTTAAGTTTGAGCTAATCTCGCGTAGTTTTAAGTCAATAGTGTGATTGTAACAGCAACAGTCAAATTCAATCACTCCATTAGTAAACGAAGATAGACTAAATATATACATGTAATGTCGTTTCGTTCTGCTTAGGTACGAGTACGACGTAAAATGCTATAGGAAAATAATAAAATTGACACAGTTTTTTAAAGTTAAAGGTTGTTAGCCAAACAATTAATCGTATAAATATGTGGGTGTTAACACTTGGGAAGAGGGGATTAGTATAATGATTAAGGGTGTTAAATTTCAACCTTCAACCCCTGAAAGTGATGTAAACTTGTAATTTGTGGAAATAATTGCATATATTTAACTAAAATGGTTGAAACAGAACAGGCTTGTTACTAGTAGTAGTTATTTTTTTCTTGACTAATTTTCACGTGTATTGCCCTAAAGTTAATAAAAAAAAAAAAAAAAAAAAAAAACGTGAAAAAAGGAAAAGATATAACGACTTTGATCGTTTTTAACTTGTTATTACTTGAAAAATAAACGAGGGGGAGACATTCTCTTGATTAGTTCCACAAAACTAGAACAACATTTGAAGTAACTGAATAAACCTTGATTTTTCATATGAGATGGTTTTGGGGGAAACCAGTTCCTCCCTAAGTTATAAAAAGTCCGGTTTTTTAACCCTTCTTAAACCCTAAACCTTAAACCCTAAACTTTAACCCCTATAAAAACAAGACTTTTTATAAGTCATTGAGAAACTAGTTTTCCCAAAAATTCTCTTTTCAGATTTCGTTATTGCTAATTGGTCGATTAAGGACTTAAATGTTTATTGGAGTTATAATGTGTTATTCGTTTATCTTGTTGAACATAATTGTCCAACAAGGTTGAAGTATTGCTTCAATTTTGCATAATTATCAAATAAGTTACTAGTTACTACTTAATACAAATTTAAAACTTGATATTGATAGTATTTATAATGATGTATCAATAACAAGTTTTAGATTTTTATTAGGATAGTTAAAAGTAACTTAAATTATTGCTCAAACTTAATTCAAGTTAACAATAATAATAATAAAAATGAGACTAACTTTCCGAAACGAGTTGTTATCAAACCGAACTTAAGCGAGAGTAGAGTTGCTATGTTCAAATGTACGTTTTCAGTTGCATAAGAAATATTGGGTTGAGCTAATACATGTTGGAAGTGTATACGGTTATACACTTGGAGCCTACTCTTTATATCTATGATTATTTTGACGATTGTCATCCTAGCTACCAAATCCTTCACATTTCAAAGGATATATTTATATACACAGCCCCTTATTTTTACAGCCCCATTAAATTACCAAAGTACCCATATATATATATATATATTTTTATTTTTTTTCAATTTCACTCTCCCTCACGTTCGCTCCCTAACCCCCCCCCCCCCTCTCTCTCTCGGTTTGAAACAACGAAAGAAACGAACAGTCTCTCTCTAACGTCTCTCTCACCGTCGTCGCTCACCGTCGCCGTCGTTCTTTCTCTCGCTCTGTTCTTCTCTCTCACCTCTCTCTCTCACAGTAAAAAAATAAAAAATCGAAATTGAAATGGTGAAACTTAAAATACCCAAGACCGCCGCCGCCCACATCGCCGCCGGGACTAGCTCGTCTACAGCGCCTGTGAAAAAGGTAAGCAATTTTTAACCTTATTTTACATTTCTATATTCCCAATTAAACATAATTTGAAAAATGTAAAATTGAAATTGGTGTGTCTCGTGTAACACCACTCGAGATGCATCTCGGGTGTGTTTACACGAGACAAGTCTCGTATAAACCCACTCGAGATGCATCTCGAGTGGTGTTACACGAGATGTGATCCTTCTGAATATCAGCATTGTGAATTATCAGTCAGCATTGTGTTCATTTATTTAATCCACTGTAACTGTCGCTAATGTATTGTCTCTTATTTGTGTTTTTTGTAGGCACGTGATCCTATGACCGTTTCAGCTAGAAAGAGGAAGGCTGAAGAGCGTTTGGAGAGAGGAGAAAACCGGAGCAAGGCTCGGAATGACGAGGATGCCACAGCTGATGATGAGCAGGAGGAGAGGGAGGAGGAGGCGGCAGCAGCTGATGATGTTCAGGAGGAGGAGGCGGCGGTCGATGGGGATAGTGAGGAGGAGGAGGAGGATAGTGATGATGGGGAGGAGGAGAGTGATAGTGATGATGGGGAGGAGGAGAGTGATAGTGATGATGGGGAGGAGGATGGGGAGGGGCAGGAGGGGGGGCAGGATGATGAGGAGGAGGAGGAGGAGGTGGAGGTGGGGGTGCAGGAGGAGGAGGATGATGATGTAGTAGAGCCGCCTAGACCTCTGAGACACGGGAGGAGGCGGGGTCAGGATGCGCCACCATCATGGCAGCTTCAGAGGGACCCCGGTGGTGGGCCAAGAGGATGTTTCACTGATGTACGGGTTCGGTGACCACCGAGCCAGACAGATTTGGGGTGACTCTACTACTGAGGGATTGGTGACTTTCCATATGAGACTCATGCATCTTGCACAGTAAGCTTAGCATTAATGTGAAATGTTTTAAATATTGAAGTTATTTATACCACACACTCTAAATATTCCATTAATTATCATCCTATGCTGCTTTTCTTGAGTACTGATAATATATTTTGTTTCGAATGAACAGGTTCAAGCATGATGAGCAGCCGGTTGCTGATAGAGCCTGGCTGGCCCTCGTAGATGCATCTGGCCTCCAGCATCTGCATGATTCCGTCATTCATAGGCCTAACCATGCCCTCCTAACGGCATTTTTGGAACGGTGGTCTCCTGAGACTAACTCGTTCCACATGCCGTGGGGGGAGATGACGATTACTTTACATGACAGTTTTCATATCCTGGGTATGTTTTTATAACATCGCTTCGATACTCCATTCACAATTATATAACTGTCTACATATATTATATGAACTGTCTACATTCATCTCTTATACTAAAATGTGTTATTGCATCTTCAATTTACAGGTATCAGGATTGATGGTGGAGTTGTTCGCTATACGGATCCAGCGCCTGACGTATCTGGCATCTCTAGACACCTCCAGTTGAGCGGCACTGGTTATTTATTGAGGGATGTCAGGCGTCTATTTACTCAGCGTAGAGGCGGCATGACAGATGCCCATCGTGCGTCCGCGTATATCCTGCACCTATTGGGTTGCACGATGTTCGTGGACAAGAGCGGGGATAAGGTGCCCGCAGCCTACCTGCCCCTGTGCATGGATCTAGCCAGCCTCCCCACTCTTTCCTGGGATCAGCCACTTTGGCTATATGTACCGAGAGTTGGGGAAGGCGTCCAGATCCGGATGCAAGCAGATGGGCGGTTGTGCGGCTCTCCTAGAGGTACATCTTACTCTATTCACTATCTTTTTACTGTCTACTCCCCCCTGTTATTAAATGTTGCATTTGAGTAGTATTTAATACTTTTTACATACATTTCAGGCCTGGATATACGAGTACTTTCCGGGTTTTCGGTGAGTTACTGACCCCCATTGGCAGCAGGGGCAGCCGAGAGCCCGTAGATGGTCTCGTGATGATTCGGCTGGGAGGACGTTCGATCATCTTGTGCAGTATCGCCGCATTCTTGACAGGATGGGGGCTGACAGTGTGAGTTATTCATATTAAAACTATTATACGTTTTTGTGTCGTTCCTTCCGATATTCTGTTGACTTTGCCTAACAATGTCTACTCACAGGTTATTTGGACTCCTTATGGGACCGGGTCGGACGCGATACTGCCTGTTTCATACTACAGGGGTGTTATACGCTTTTGTGACATCACAGAGGCGTATATGCCTGATCGTGTGACTAGGCAGTTCGGGTACCAGCGGAGGATCCCCAGACTGCCCCCCATGGCGACCGAGTTATGCGTTTTGGCAAAGGGTCAGAAGGGGTACCAGAAGCGTTACGGTGACGGAGATCAGGTTTGGCAGGAGTGGGTGGCTTTTGGCATGGCGGAGTTTAGGGCCGATGTCCGTTGGGGGCCACTATTTACTGGAGATCATCCCGTGGCTGTTCCCTTCGTGACTCCAGATTATATGTCTTGGTTTAGGGCTAGGAGTCATGTTCGGATAGCTAATCCGATACACGATCCACCCGGTGACATTCCACCTCCCCCACCTGATGTTCCACCGCAGCCTTCTGTCGCAGGGATTGCGGAGTTGCGAGCTATCATACTTCCATTTTTGTCGGATCCCAGTGCCCCCGAGCACTGGCTAGTTGGTTTTAGACGGGCCGGTGAGATTTTAGGACTTCCACCGCAGCCTTAGGATTTTATTTTATTTTTGCTTTTCATTGTATTGTAATGGACACATTTTATTCTAGTTTTTATTGACACCTCTACTAGTTTGTTAATATGATGGTATTTTTATTTTAGTTATCGTTTTAAATCCCCCTCCCGATTCAATAGTTTATTCTAGTGTTTCGTAAAACCCCCCTCCCCCCCGATTCAATAGTTTATTCTAGTGTTTCGTAAAAACCCCCTCCCCCCCCCCCCCCCGAGGACATGATGTTTTGCTGTTGTTGTTGCTGTTGTGTTGTTGCTGTTGTGTCGTTGCTGGTGTTGAGACTACTGATGTATCTCGTGTAAACCCACACGAGATGTGTCTCGTGTGGGTTTACACGAGATGCATCTCGTGTGTGTTTACACGAAACAAGTCTCGTATAAACCCACTCGAGATGCATCTCGAGCGGTGTTACACGAGATGTCATCTCGTGTAAACCCTAAAAACCCTAATAATGTCACAAATTTCTAACTCAATTTCCGTTTAGAATTTGACCAATGTCATACTAATGGAAATGTCTTAAAAATGTCATTTAGAGCCTAGAAAAAAAATAAAAAAAAATAAACTAGGTAGTCGTATACCATTTTCACAACATCGGGACATTTTTCTTAAAACCCTAATAATGTCACAAATTTCTAACTCAATTTCCATTTGGATTTTGAGGAAAGTGATACTAATGAAAAACACTTTAAATGTCATTTAGAGCCTAGAAAAAAAATAAACTAGGTGGTCGTATACCATTTTCACAACATCGGGACATTTTCCTTAAAACCCTAAAAACCCTAATAATGTCACAAATTTCTAACTCAATTTCCGTTTAGAATTTGACCAATGTCATACTAATGGAAATGTCTTAAAATGTTATTTAGAGCCTAGAAAAAAAATAAAAAAAAATAAACTAGGTAGTCGTATACCATTTTCACAACATCGGGACATTTTCCTTAAAACCCTAAAAACCCTAATAATGTCACAAATTTCTAACTCAATTTCCATTTGGATTTTGAGGAAAGTGATACTAATGAAAAACACTTTAAATGTCATTTAGATCCTAGAAAAAAAAAAAAAAAAAAAATAAACTAGGTGGTCGTATACCATTTTCACAACATCGAGACATTTTCCTTAAAACCCTAAAAACCCTAATAATGTCACAAATTTCTAACTCAATTTCCGTTTAGAATTTGACCAATGTCATACTAATGGAAATGTCTTAAAATGTCATTTAGAGCCTAGAAAAAAAATAAAAAAAAATAAACTAGGTGGTCGTATACCATTTTCACAACATCGGGACATTTTCCTTAAAACCCTAAAAACCCTAATAATGTCACAAATTTCTAACTCAATTTCCGTTTGGATTTTGAGGAAAGTGATACTAATGAAAAACACTTTAAATGTCATTTAGAGCCTAGAAAAAAATAAAAAAAAATAAACTAGGTGGTCGTATACCATTTTCACAACATCGGGACATTTTCCTTAAAACCCTAATAATGTCACAAATTTCTAACTCAATTTCCATTTGGATTTTGAGGAAAGTGATACTAATGAAAAACACTTTAAATGTCATTTAGAGCCTAGAAAAAAAATAAAAAAAAATAAACTAGGTGGTCGTATACCATTTTCACAACATCGGGACATTTTCCTTAAAACCCTAAAAACCCTAATAATGTCACAAATTTCTAACTTAATTTCCGTTTAGAATTTGACCAATGTCATACTAATGGAAATGTCTTAAAATGTCATTTAGAGCCTAGAAAAAAAAATAAATAAATAAACTAGGTGGTCGTATACCATTTTCACAACATCGGGACATTTTCCTTAAAACCCTAAAAACCCTAATAATGTCACAAATTTCTAACTCAATTTCCGTTTGGATTTTGAGGAAAGTGATACTAATGAAAAACACTTTAAATGTCATTTAGAGCCTAGAAAAAAAATTAAAAAAAATAAACTAGGTAGTCGTATACCATTTTCACAACATCGGGACATTTTCCTTAAAACCCTAAAAACCCTAATAATGTCACAAATTTCTAACTCAATTTCCGTTTAGAATTTGACAAATGTCATACTAATGGAAATGTCTTAAAATGTCATCTAGAGCCTAGAAAAAAATTAAAAAAAAATAAACAACTTGTCATTTGGAGTTTATGACATCTCGTGTAGTTATACACGAGATGGTCAAGTTAATCTCGTGTAGGTATACACGAGATGTTTAAATTCCATAAACCTTTTTCCGCGACCATTGCATGAATTTGACGATTAAACCTACTAAAACACACCCATTCTGAACAGAAACCACACAATAGCCCTTTATCATTCAAAAATTCAATCTTTAAGTTCATAACATGGATTACTCACATAATAACATGGATTCCTCACATAATTCTCCACAAAATTCTTATGATTGTATTGACCTTGATATGATAGATTTTCTCGTTGATGAAGAAGAAGAAATCTTACAAAATATTCCTCCACATCAACATTCTCCAAGTTTCAATGATCCTAGCTTCGATGAAGTAAGTTTTTAATGTTTTTTGTGTATTGTGATCAAAATCAAAATAAAAATCCCATCTTGTTTTAAAAATCCCATCTTGTTTTAAAAATCCCATCTTGAATTAAATCACATGATATTTATTTATACAATCTTCAAATACACATGACAATAACAATGAAATATCAGATCAAATTCCAGTTTTCAATTATTTTTTTCAATCTGTACAGGGAGTATCTCGTGTAAGTCTACACGAGTTTCATCTCGTGTATACACGAGATGAAACTCGTGTAGACTTACACGAGATAGATGTATTTTCATCTCGTATTTTGCAGGGTCCATTCCCGGATACCAGTGATGAATTCACGACATCAGAAATATTTCAAACTCGGGATGCGCTTCTTGCACATGTACGGGAAATAGCGAGAGGTCGAAATATACACCTAGTTATACACAGCTCGAGGAATAGACGTGGAAATAAACTAGCATATGCTTACATCACATGTCATTTTGGTGGACAACACAGGGCCGGAAGATCAAATAACATTAGGAAGACTAGTACAAAGAAAAGAGATTGCAGTTTTAAAATATACGCCACAGAGAGGGGTGTTGATGGGTCATGGGGTTATGTTGTGAGGAATGGCATACATAATCATGCCTTTCCTTTGTACCCGGAAGGTTTTCCTCTCGGGAAATTGACACCTGGGGAATATGACGCTGTGTGTACCGCAAGTGAATGTTCAGTGCGTCCAAATGACATTGTGGCAATGATAAAGATGCAGGATGAGAAGAACGTGAGCACTCCGATGCACGTCCGGAATGCCGTGTCAAAATATAGAGAAGGGGAACGACAAGGGAGGAACCCGCTACAACAATTCCTTAAGTTACTCAGTGATAATGAATATACTAGCTACACGAGGGAAGACGCTGAGACTGACATGATCGAAGACATATTCTTCTCTCACCCATTAGCAATGAAGATTCTGAACTGTTTTCCATATGTTGTACAGGGTGACTGCACTCACAACACCAACTGCTACGGACTGTACTACTTGCAGTTTGTAGGTTTTACTTCCACCGGGCATAATTTCACAATAGCGTCTGCGTTCCTCAGGCATCAGAGTACGGGTGATTACGAATGGGCATTGAACAATTTTCACAGTCTGTTTACACCTCCCCGGTTGCCTACAGTTTTTGTCACTGATCGTGAGTTGGGTTTCATCAGCGCTCTCCGTACAGTTTTTCCCCACACCGCACACTTCTTGTGTCGGAGGCATATCGAAATGAATGTTAGAAGGAAAGGGTTGGAGCATACAGGTAGCGAGGACTTCGCAGAATCATTCATGAGGACATTCAATTATGCAATCTCAGCCCCTAACCCCGACGAATGGGACTTACGTTGGGCAGAGCTTTGTGACCGTTTCAGATCTTATCCTGCACTATTGGATTACCTCCGCGAGACATGGCTTAATTTGTACTCTCAGAATATTCTGTCCATGCACACGGATGTGTTAACACACTTCGGGACCCATACCACAAACAGGACTGAGGGTGAGCATAACAGGTTGAAGAAGGCATTGGGGAGTGCTTCTTCTACTTTTGACACACTGTTTAAAAAGGCTCATAAAATCATAGATATCCAGCTAAAAACTATCAAACAGGGTATGAATAGATCAAGGACCAGATATCCAATTGATTTGAGGACCCGCAATCTATATCGCAACATATTCACTAGAGTGTCAACGGTAGCCTTTCGCATTATCATACAAGAGCATGATCGAATTCAGAAAATCAAGCAGCGTCATAATGGGGGTTATGTATTCACTGAGGCTGCCTGCGGGTGTTACTACAGGCGGACACATGGACTTCCATTTAGTCATGAGATTGCACAGATAGAGGAGTGTCAGGGACGGATTGAGCTGTCCACGATTCATGAGTTTTGGAAGAAGTTGGACATTGAAGTAGACAACCCTTCATCTAAGGAGCCTGAACCGGTAAGGAGGCAGTTATTCAAAACGATGGAGCCGGATCATATTTCAAAGCCGAATGAACCCCGGGCCGGAAGTTCCAGAGAACTGTCAGATTGGGAGCATACTAACAAATTTTTTGGAGTCCCCGCTACACCATCCTCGACTGGCAAAGGGTATATATCTTCATTCAATTATGTCTCAAAGTTTTTGCTGTTGTATTGTTGCTGTTGTGCTGTTGTGTTGCTGCTACTGTTTAACTGCTGCTGATGTGTCTCGTGTAAGTCCATACGAGACATATCTCGTGTTGTATTACACGAGACTTGTCACGTGTAAAACCACACGAGATATGTCTCGTGTGGACTTACACGAGACACATCAGCAGCAGCATTAATTTTTTTTAACACTTTCAAACAACAGTATGAATGCTTCTCACTCTTTTTTCTTTGCCCTATTTCAGGTCTAGATGTGCATTCATTGCATCAACCCAAGCGAGTTCGGAGTCCACCCGCAAACGGAAATCACCTTCAGGACCCACACCATCTACCCCTGCTAGTACTCCTACGTCTCATCCACCAGTAGCTCCTTCCGGTCGTGGGAGAGGACGGGGTCGAGGCCGAGGTCGAGGACGAGGACGGGATCAGGGTCAGGGTCGTGGAGAGGGAAATGGACAGCCCAATTATACTAGTTTATACAGCTCCTCGTATGTAGAGTCTTTTCCGCCTTTCATTACCCCGCGTATTGGAGGCATCATAGATGTGGCATCAGATGGACATTGTGGCTATAGAGCCGTAGCAGCACAGATATACGGAGATGAGGAGAAGTGGGCTGAAGTGCGCACAGAATGTTACAATGAGGTGCTTGCTCGCCAAGACCTTTACGAAAGAGTTCTACCTTGGATATCGGTAAGAGAACTCTTACGTAAGATTGCTTGCTATAGCCGGACGGCGCACAGTGATTATTGGATGGAGCTCCCAGATCTTGGGCACATCATTGCCACGAGGTATAATGTGGCGTTCATTTCTTACTCGACTAGCGGTGGTATGTTATGCCTTCCAGTGACTGCACCAGTACAACCACCGGTGAACACAGTTGTGGTGGGACAAGTCAATGGAAACCATTTTATAGCGGTATGAAACTTAATTGTCTCATCTATATTAGTTATATTTAGTTGTCTTACTTATATTCATTATATTTCATTGTCTTGTATTTAACTGTTATTACTTTTGCAGCTGCGCATGTTAGGCAATGATTACCCAATACCACCACCACCAAACCTTTATCGGAACCACTGTGATCCAACCGCAAGCCAACTACCCCTCCCATACCAAGATAGGATAGCAGAGTTCAGTCAACTCTATGAGGAGGATACCGATGCAAGAAGACAAAGAAGATTACATATAGGATAGTATATGTGTAATGGTTTTTGATTTATCCAGTTTGTATGAATGTTTGAATTATATGCTTATCCTTGTTAACACTTTCATTTCGTATACAATTAGGCGATAGTATATGTGTAATGGTCTATTGATGTTTTGTGGAGATGTCCTATTTGAGAATCAAATTTCATTCCAAGTTATGTTTATTGTTGCTTTTGCTGTTGCGGTTGTGGAAAAGCAGGCTCAGATGCCTATGTCGTGTATACTTATACGATATGAGAGCTTACATCTCGTGTATACATACACGAGATCTCATCTCGTGTGTACTTACACGAGATGTATCTCGTGTATATGTACACGAGATATAAGCTCTCATCTCGTGTAAGTATACACGAGACGTGCAAGGGCAGCGATGGAATTAAATGGGCTGTGTATTTACCGGGCTGTGTATATAGTTTTTGCCCATTTAAATATAAGTTATGCTTCGCAAAAGAAGAAATAATGTAAATAGAAAAGAAGGCGAAAACGACACTCGCTTACTAAAACAACTTCTTACCTAAAGTAGATGGTTTTGTTAAGAGAGTAGCTTCAATTAAGCAGCTAATTAGTACGACAATTAATCTTATTATTTTTAAGGTTTGGTCAGTCATCTTCCTGATTCACTAGATTATAAAACTATATACACATACTTTTTTATTTTCTAATTACTCCATTTGTCCTCTCATGATAATAAGTGTCAGCATTTATTTATTTATTTATTTATTTTTATCTTTCCTAAAATAAGTGTCGCAGATATAAAAAAAAAAGGTCTTTTAATGTTATTTTGCCATGGTACAAGCAATAAACAACTAAATAAAACATACTGTATTCCTT
Source organism: Campanula takesimana (assembly GCA_026119855.1). Lineage (NCBI taxonomy): Eukaryota > Viridiplantae > Streptophyta > Magnoliopsida > Asterales > Campanulaceae > Campanula > Campanula takesimana. Next base: position 633,271 of record JAOWBW010000412.1, read on the forward strand.
AAAAAGTTCAAGAAATAAGTAATCAACTACAACACTTGATTATATTATGCGACGGAGAGTGTACTAATGTTTAGTTTTATAATCCTGAAAGAAGAAAGGCAAGTTTAGGAAGCTGGGCTAACCCAACCCAACGATCCTCCACAACATACTTAAAAATAAAATAAAAATGAAATTCTTAACCACCCCTCTTACCTAATTATCATTCACTATCTATCCATGAGCAGCAAAAGAGCCATAAGGAACAAGGAAATCCAGCCAGCCACGAGCGAAAAAGGTCGCCCTGGCGAAAAGGTGTTTCAATATCAACAAATAAATGGATTATACAACTTCAAAATTTCTGACAACAATCAATGATACAAAACCTACAGAACCCTAAAAACCAGGCTCAACAAACTTCTCGACATCGATTTAGTGTACATTTATCTCAAGAGGGTCCAATTCAAAGTACTAAAAAAAATGCATTAAAAAAGAAAAAAAAACAAAGTTGCAGACCTCCACGAAAGTCAACTACACCGCCTGCACACACTACTAACACAAAGCAAAAGCGTTATGCAAGCCCATCCAATTTTATTATATGTGCTGTTTCAGTCCCTGAAATGCCTTCAGTTTTGTTTCACAGATTTTGAGCATCTCTCCCAGCACGGTATCCTGTCCATTGACTAGGTTTTTCACAACATTAGCTGAACTCCAAGTCTTCAATGCTTTGGAGATCCTCTCACCAACTTGCAGATCATTAACTGATGGAACTGAAGTTTCTAGAACCTTGAAGACCTTTCCAGGACCTTCCTCTCCTTGAAGAGAAGAAAGAAGCGTTTCGGCTTTCCCTTCAACGGGTTTGTCAATTTGCTCCTTCAACCACTTAGTCACTTGTTCTAGTGTCCCATAAAGACACAAGATTGAATCTCGCAGTTCTTGTGACAGTTGAGAGTTTGAATGATCAGCGGCCCCACCTTTCTTCTTCTTCTTTCCAGATGGGAGAGATGTCCGGACGTAAGACTGAATTATGAGACAGTGCCAAGCTAAGGGTTCAGTAACTAACTGGACCAGAACCGGAAGATCATTTCCAGGGGAGGAAAGAAAGATTCCTATGGATCTAATTTTCTCTAAGATGTATTTTTCAAGTAAAGAGGAAACCACCTGCCAGGTCACTTGTCTACCTATAGACCCGGTTTCATGAGAAGTGAGGCTCAACGCATTTAAAAATACAGCAAAATTCATCCAGTCAATAAGATCTGAGGTCAAAACCTGCCAAAATAAGGATTATAAGTTATAATACAGTTAGGCGGCCATACTAATTACTAAGCAAGAATAAAATGTAAGAATTCAAGAATCATTTCACAAGGGTCACAAGTCATGGGCACAAGGGGGTCACAAGTCATGGGCACAAGGTAGTAAAGACTAGTGCTGGCTGCTCAGTACAAGGGAAAGCCACAAACATTTTACGTCAAAAGCATATTTTAGGATAAGGACTCTTTCAAACTATAAAGATCCTCTACTTTTGGATATACATTGAACATTAAAGGCAAGCGGGCTCAAATATAATACGCAGGTTAATTATACAATCGCATACAGTTTATCACTTAAATTAAAATTTTCCACTTCTCCCCATGCACTGAAGGCTGTAGTTGTCTGTCTGTTGCTACTAAATACCCTTCCTTAGCTACTGATTGCGAACAGAAGTTGCATGATTGATAGGAACACATAACTAATGCATCAGATACGGTCCTCGCTCGTATGACTCTTCTTCGCTTCCCCAATTTATTAAGTAATGTACCCAGCAAATATGTAAAGTTTACTTGCAAGAGATGTGGGTGAACCACTTAGTACCGCCCTTGCTTTACCATTTTCACTAAAAATGATTTGAGTCCCATTAGAGCAACAATAGGAAAGCTTTCTAGCTAGTAGGAAGGCAACTCTTGTTTATTTACATTGCATATACCACCTATAAGGATGGGGAAAGAAGCACGATTCCTTTCTCCCACAAATATAAAGCCGCCAGCTCAGTCACCTAAGTATAACTAATTTATTCATTCAAAATGATCGAGTTTATGAAAGAATTTAGATTTTATATATTATGGTTTAGTGAGGACCAGCTTTTATAAAGAGCAGATGAAATGCAATGTCCAACACTCAAACTGATGAGAGAACCATACCTCGAAAGGCTTTTGGCCACTTGAGACCCCCAAAACTAGTTCCAATGCCTCTTGGAGAGGAAATCCAAGAACTTTTGCGTAGTGCTCAAGAAGGGACTTGAGCTCTGAGGAAACTTTTGAATCAAATACAGAACCATTCGCTTCAATGTTCTCCTTTACGGATGATGAAGCACACTGTATCGATAGATATATCAATCTAGGAAGCAGTGATCTCTTTTCAATGGTTTTTGGCACATTCGTTTCTGTTCGTTTAACCATATTTTTCTGCAAAAGGTAAAAAGGAATGCCCAGAATATGAGGTGGCAACATAAAAAGGACCAGCAGAGAGTACCAACAAAATATGCCACTAACGAAAACTGAACACGATTCTCAATATGATAATATTACAAGGGCATTGAAAAAATTGCAAGAAAGATAAAGGCATTATTCTAATAACTCCGAATAAATATGAACAAATTTCAAGAGAGACGTAGACATGGCTATTTAATGCTTTCTCAACTATTTTTTATTTTATTTTTCAGGAAATCAATTTGGGAAAGATTTAGATTATTATTTTGATAAAAGCAATGCTCCAAACTCAATGCAAGTATAAACAAAGAATCAGAAGTGCAATCAAGAATTACAGAGAATGGGAAAAAATTAAAACACGAGGGAACTTTTCGAAAATATCAGAAGCGACAATATGAATGTAATGGACTTAAAGATGAGCCTCCATACCAAGTTTTCTCTAGGACAATAGGAAATTCCTTCAAATGGTCCTGCGCATAGATACATAATACAGAGTTTAGCTCGTGCTCAAAGTAAAAAAGAACAGAATTATACCATATCACTGCAAGATATCAGCAAATAAGATCTCATTGCAGTGAACAGCATAAAAACCTTACTTTACAGATTTCAAGCATCTTAACAGAAAATAAACCCTTTACATGACATCATCTTATACATTTCTGTCCACATTAGAAATATAATTAGCATACCACATGTTTGTTGCTTGAGGCCATTCATGAAGTAGCAAAGCACAAGCTTAAACTGGGAACATGTGCAAAATATACTGACCTAAGAGATAATTCTTATCATAGGCAGGGGTCCACCAAGGTCGCGATTGAAAATCTTCATTGAACGTCAATGATTTGCCTCCTATCTCCTTAGAGACCTCGACGAAGTGGATTCCGCATTTCGAGCTTTCAAGGACAGACTAAAAGCCAGAATGTCACTAAATACCACATACACAGCTAAAGATGTTGAAGCTGAGTAGGGGGAATAATTACCTCCTCTTCTTCAATGCTCACTGAACTCCGTTTCAATTGTAGAATTTGTCCCTCAACCTTTGCCATCAAGTACTGACTTGAACGCTGCAATCGCTCTTTGAATTGGACAAATTCGATTACCTGATGGCAAAGCAAGTCAAAGTATGAAGGATTAAACCGCTTTCATTGTTAAATGCTACCTCCGTCCCAAAATGATCCTCCTGCATTTTTCACAGTTATTACGGAGAAAGTTTGAACAATAATTTTAAGTTGATTCAATTATACTAATGAAAATCTAAAATTTGTTACTGATACACCATCAACAATACTATAAACAACAAGTTTTAGATTTTCATTAGTATGATTGAATCAACCTAAAATTAATGCTCAAAGTTCCTTCATTGTAATGTCGAAAAAAGTAGGAAGATCATTTTGGGACGGAGGGAGCATTAGACAGTGTTGATTGCCATAATAAAATGCACTCGCTAAGATCTATGACAAATATAAAACTCGTCATTCCCGCAACCTTCAAACACAGATTGCATTAAAGGTGATAACTAAAATCATTCGAGTAGCAACCTCTTGCAGTTAAATGCAAGGGAAGGCTGTCAACATTAAGCCCATAACCCCCCTCCCTTCTCTTTCCCAGGACCCCACACATAGTAAGAGCTTTTGAAGCACCAGATTCCCTCTTTTATGTACAACAATCTTTCCAGTTCGTAACTAACTTTGTATTTCAGGATAAATAAAGGTTAGCCATCTCCATTCGTTTTCCATAGAAGAAGACTCATTTCATCAGTTTATGGTTGCACTTTCACATGCACATTTAACACCACCTAAATGAAGTTCCATTTCTGTATTTCAAATTCAGAAGTTCAGGGACACGGTGGCCATCCATAAAAGTCAATGTAGAAGGAGACCACATAATATTTTCTGAATGATTCATATGTTACTGTTAGTGAAGATCCTATATATGGAACAGTGGTGGCCCAACAGAAAGTTCCAATCAAATTCAGAACACGTGATATTACGTACGTACTTTCGAATAATTTCGATGACGATAAGCGAGAAATGTAAGATCTGCAGATTCTCTGAAGTGGTCATCCATGAACTTTAGATAATCCCTCAGAAGATCATTCAAATCTACCCAGAGAGGAGAAGTCAACATTTGGGGCAAAATATGGTGCGAGACAGTTTCCAGCAAGATATTCTTCACGTCCAAAGATTTGTACCTAAACAAGAGAAGATAAGTCAAAATAAGAGGCTGAAAGGATACTGCATAGTAACTAGTAGAAATGTAGATAGCTAGGAAATTCAACAGTGCAGGCATTACATGCAAGCAACTGAGTAGTTATTGTAGAATTCTTAATTAACTGGGAATTTATTTTCAATCAAATATCAGTATATCACAATTACCTTTCATATGCTAATGAGACGGCACCCCAGTGAGAGTACAAATGCAGCAACAATATCTTGTACTGGGACACATATCTGCCAGAATGAGCAATTGTACACTTGTTACCTCCAAAAAGTGTGCTTAAACGATAAAGACAACTGATTTTGGAACTAAATAAAACAGAGAATTGTTCATAATGTGAAAAAAATAAATAGAAAAGCAGAGAAATGTTCATTTTTGTCCAATTAAACATATTAATGTTTAGAAAAAGGTCCACATAACCTTTTTCCGTTGGATGGTCATCCAAAAACTTAACGGATTTCCAGGTCAGCTGTTGACGTGGATATATTATGCTTGCATAAAGAATTAGGTGGATATAACCCGGCCAAAATGGGTAAAACCTGAATTGCCAAAGGGACAAAGGGTAAATATTCCATATGGTAGAAAAATTCCCTCCCTAAACCAATCCCAAGTCTGAAAACCGAGGGTTTCATTCACAACCATCATCAAATTGAGACAAGAAGGTGAAATCTTTGAGGAAATAGAGTGAGGCTTCCAGTACAAACAATTACTGAATGTCGAATAGCAAGAAATTTTAAGTTAGCTGTCTTCCCTTCAATCTGGAGGAATTCATCGCTAGGCATTACTAGCGGAGTCACAGTTGGATGGAAATCGATCTTTTTATTACTCATTTGGTAATTCAGCAAAGCAACTTCACCAATTTTGATTTCCCACTTTCCTACTTGCAAATCCTAATTCCCCTTCTCTTGGTTATCTGGTTTTGTAAACATTGCAATATAAACAATGGAGAGGAAGAGTTTGGATGTGGGGAGGAAGAGTGTTTGGTTGTGGTTCTATAGTTTATTGAGATTTTATTTTCTAACACATTAAAGATAAACACCCACATAAGAAAATATATCCACGTCAAGTTTACAGATGGTCATCTAATGGAGAAGGGTATTGTGTTCCTTTTTCTAAACATTGATGTGTTTAGTAGGAAATGACATTGATGGGTCATTTGATACCTTTACGAAAATTCAATGGTTTGAGAAAGCATTTAGGCCAATAAGCAATACACATATCCCCACCCATTGCGTGCGCAATGTTATCTTGATAGTAACAAATCTTCCTTTTTCTCCATCAAAAGTGAAATACTCAATTGAAGATGGAAACACTCGATGACGGGCACAAGCGCAATAATTACCTAAGATCGCCTTATTGTACCAACCAAGGGGGATAAAAAACAGAAACAATTGAATATTGTCGCATAGTTCCAATCTATTAGCAACACCAGAGTACACCACAATAACTTGATAAAAGGCAATGAGGCCTCATTCATCATCCCCATAATCCCACTTGTCCATCATACCCCATAATCCCACTTAAGTCCATTTGCGGAAGGATTGTGACATGAACTCTAACTACTAGAGAAAAAAAGGTCAGCCATGAATGAAAAGAATTCCAAATTGTAGCATCTCACAGTGCGTGCTTGAAACGTGGCAACACTATATAAGTATTTGAGAAAACAAATTATAAAATTACGTCTAACCTTCGGACAGTGAGGCCAAGCTCCAAAACCATAATAGACTCCAGCAAATAGCCAATATGGCCTGTACGCCAGAACAGCTAAGGCCAAAAGGAAATTAGAACTTATAAGCACAATCACTGCAGATAAAAGAGCATAAAGACATGCATGCATACATACATACACACACACTCATATATAACTGAATAACAGCAAGAAAAGAAGATAACAAACTGCAAAAACCCTAATCCCAGGAATAATCTTTTGGAGACCCGTATCCTGGAGAGGAGAAATCTAACAGCAGAAGCACAAGCATCTAACAAAGTTCTTGCCAATCCGTCCATTGGATTCAAAACCAACGAAATATCAATATAAGACAACAAAGAAAACAATATAGAATTTTTAGCAACTATAAGATATTCCTTCCTCTCATACTCATCTATCTTTGACACATTGTACTCTCAATGATTTCATATTATTAATGACGGGAACAGAGTCTTAAGGGTTTATTTTCTGAAAGGTACCTTCTCCGTTTATTATATTCCAATGGGCAATCGCTTTCAAGTTATGATTAACAAAGGAAAATTTGCATTTTTTATCACCCAACTGTTGGCTATGAGTGGATTTGATCACTCAAATCATTTTTTTTTGCATTGAATAGCCTAAACTAATTCTTTATTGCATTAAGTAGCCTAAACTAATTTTTGGGTCTGCCCGGGATCACTATGCCTAACGACATCCATATTTTGGCGTTAAATTTTCATGTGCCATGCACATGATTAGATTGTGAAGGGAAAAATAGGAAACTAATTTTATTTTAACTAAATTAGATACTCAAGAAAGTATAGGGGTGAAATTATAAAATACGAAGACCCACCCTTTTTCTTCCGTATACACCTTCGCCTTCAATGGCCGCCCCCAACCCACACCCTTCTTCTTCTGTTGTCCCTCACCAAAGAAGCCAAACCCATACAAATTAAACTCAAACTCACACTTGTTTTCTTGTTTTCCGACTAATGGAATGTCTACTTCCTGTATCATTCGAAAATTCCTTCCTCAATCGTGAACAGAGACCCATCAAAAGTACCACCGTCCAAATCGAAAACTGATTTAACTGGTGAGTTTCATTGCTATCAAGCTGTTCCTTAAAGAACCTTTCTACTTTTGATTTTTCAAATTTCAAGAATATATAAGACCTCTGCAAACCAAATGGGATCCCTAACACAGCCCAGGCTTCCTGTAATAGACTTATCTCATGGAACTTAAACCCTACTTCAAGTTCTTGGCTAAAAACACGTAGGGAAGTGGTGCGGGCACTTGAAGACTGTGGCTGTTTCATGGCTACCTTTGATAAACTTTCTCAAGACCAGAAATAACCTTGAAAGGCCACAATTTCATGTCGGACTGAACAGAAGGGTCAGAAAATCGACGGCCGATGAGACGGAGGGAGAGTTGATCGGGAAAGAGAGGGAGGAGATTAGGTAGGGTTTTTAGAGTAACATTAGCTTCTTCTTTTACAATCTCGCCCCTATACTTTCACGAGTATCTAATTTAACTAAAATAAAGTTAGTTTCCTATTTTTGCCCTTTAAAAAATAATCATGTGCATGGCATGGCACATGACAAGTTAACGCCAACATCTGGATGTCGTTAGGCGTAGTGATCCCGGGTACACCAAAAAATTAGTTAAGGCTACTTAATGCAAAAAAGATTTAGTTTAGGCTACTCAGTGAAAAAAATGAGTTGAGTGATCAAATCCACTCATGGTCAATAGATGGGTGATCAAAAATGCAACTTTTCCATTAACAAATTAGCACTTCGTAGTACTTTCACCTTTTCAAAACACTTGTCCTGATTGACCCTACAAACAAACTAAGAAAGTTGATTACCGTCATTATGAATATTGGTTTGTGTTGGGAATTCCAATGTTGCCGGCGTAAGAGTGGACCCAATAATATAGGAGTATCAGTCAAGGGCAAGTGGTAAAACTGGCTGCTCCAGAAAAGGAAAGATTTTACCGCAGATGCTTATTACGCAACGACCCAAAACAAATTTTTGAAACTTACTTTGAGAAGGACAATTAAACATAACTAATTACCAGACGCCACTAAGTACAATTTAGTTATTCACTTATTCTAATGCATGAATTCCTTAGTTGTAGTACTTCCTCCATCCCAGTTAAAAAGGTACACTTTGACATCTTAAGAATATTGTTAAAAAGTCACTCGCTTCTGAAATACCCCTTCCAGTGGGGGTTTGGATTACAAATTATTTAGCTACTGACATGGTAATTCTCATCCAGAAGTTCTTAGGCCATCAAAGTCATTATCTTAAGGAAAGGATTCTTGAAAAGCAAACTACCACTTTGAATTAGAGAAACTAAAAAGGAATTTCTATCGCATTGATTGGAAAAGGTATTAGTATTTAGTATTTCTTTCATTCCTCAAAGATTATTTATGCATAGTGAAGGACACGTATTAATACCACACAAAGCCCATGTGTTCCTAAGTCAATAAAAGACTAATATAATTCAAGGTTCCTTAGTGGGTCCAAGACTGATTCTTGAGGCATTGCCGAGTCGGCGTGTTTCGACTGTGTGGAATCGCATCTCTGCTTTACGCCCAAAGGACACACTCATCAAGTATTTTGCCCTCGCTCTTCACCCTATCAATTGAAAACATAACCAAACAATTCAAGGAAAAAAGAAAAGGACATGAATATGCACATGCAACATTGAATACCTGAACCAACACGTTGCAGGTCATGGATAGAAGCTCTTCACCATGCATACTCTCTTGTATATCCAAGTCCTTCGAAAGGGGAAGATTCTGAAAGTACATCTCCACCATTTGAACCGCAAAGCCCTCAAGTTCTGGGGAAGGAGCAGTCAATTAATATTCTACCACAGTGACTTATGTTAATTGTAAACCTTGTGTAGATGCCGTATAATCAGCTTATAAAGAGAGATAAATTGGTAAGGCGCGTAAGAAATGGTGATTGACTGGGTAAGAACAGCAATGGCTTCTCACCAATGCAGTTGTGCTGGATAATATTTTATTCACCAATCTTGTTACCTTACATTGGCACAGGGGAGTATGTGAATGTTTAATTCATTCGTTATGACGAGCGTTTTATTGTAATCAGCTTACTGAATATATGTTCTCTTCTACATCTTAGAGACCTTAAATCATCCAAGTTATAATAAGAACATACCTATTCAAAAAATCATGAAGCCATTGATCATTTCTAAGTAGCGTCTCCAGAAAATATAGGTCTCTCAAACAGCCTCAGTTAAATGTGTACTCACCTTTTGTTTCTAGGTCTAAATGTGACTTTTGGACGAATCATATTTTTCGTCCTGTGCATGTTTCCCTTGTGATGTGGTCTCTTTTCTGGGTTGACAGACTAATCATCTCTCAGAATGTAAATGAAGAAAGAGTGAAACTATCCGATTATGCAATATGAAGATATGCAACCCCAAAAGCTATCCACTAAAGTAAATTAGAACGTCAACAAGATAAAGCTTTTTTACATGTTTCAAGACAGCATCAAGGTCAACCTAATAAGTAATCTCCTAGCTAATTATAGAAAGAGACCGAAAAGAGAAGAGCAAAGTATTCTTCACAATGACAAAGCAAGAGAATTACCAATAACAGGAAGAGTGAACATATTTCCAATCAGTTCTCGGACTTTGAAAAGGGTTACTGATTGCCCGAGAACATTTCTCGGCTCTGTTGTGGAAGATTCACAGCTTTTAGTTAACTTCTCCATAAACTCATTCTTTCTATCATGATCTAGAACTTGAAGAAAAGCCTCCACGTCAGACGTGAAGCAAGCCAAGTGACCAAACCTGTGTTGAGCAAAGTTTAAAACATATATTAAGAGCATATCAATGATGGGAGCAAACATAATAGCACACTCCATCATGATGAATAAGAACGATAGAAAATAAGGATACAAAATCAGGAAGCGGCATTATTAAGGGTTGGGCAAGGAGGGAGAAACAGATATCGATTGAACAGGATAGCGAATAATTCATGGACGTCAGATCAATTGAACATCACTACAGGCAGTATTCTCGCAGCTGATCTATTTGCAGTAGCAGGAATTACTGCTTTTCAACTGTCCGCGAAAAGTTTGTCTCTCTAATGTAGTACCGTAGTACTATCTTCTACTGTTGAATAAATGACATTACATTGGATAAAAATTCGATCTAATATCAGCAAATGACATATTCCCTGTTGATATGTTTGTTAAATAAAAATGAGAATGAATGCCAATAAACTACTCAAAAGAAAGTCATGTTCTCCCTCTATGCATGTTATAGGTTGAAGCGATAACATCGACCCCTTAAGGGTCATTCATTTAAACTGAAACGGGGCAAGTAGTATTGAAGAGAACCACCACAAGCTTGTAAACTGTAATAGCATACAGCTCAACTTGGACACTCATCGCCACTTCCACGAAGAAGATCAAAAGTTCAAAATACAATTTGTAAATTAAAAGGTAAAACAAGCAACAAAGGCATATACCTCAAGGAAAAAGATCAAAATTACACTATACCTGGAAAAGTAATGCATCAAGCCCTCTATTAACTTATCAGCGTCTCCGTTTCTGAACAATAACTTCCTCCTTTCAATTTCAAGATTTGCCAAGCCTGGACATCTTAAAGAATCGCTACTAGGTTTGGCCAGTAACTTCTGAACAAAATCTGATGCAGTTGATATACGAGAATCGAACTGCACATACAAGTTGCATAAGGTATATGATTTACAAGGACTACAAGTAATAAAGACTTGAAATTTATATGTTGTTCTGCAGGATTCCTAAGCACGCACCACTTCATCTGTTAAATGTATGTGCTTGCACTCCGCACCAGTTACCAGATGACTAGTATTTGTGTTATCACCTTTGGCCCAGCTACTGTCATCTTCTAGCAAACATGCCAGATAATGAAGGAAACACTCCCAATCATCAGGGCTGCCAATAAATAGAAAGGAATTAAAATATTGTGAAGAAAGAAAGCAGCGGAGGTGGTTATGTCATCAAAGACTCAAATGAACAAGCTATAACACAAATCATAGGCAAGCATGAAAACAGAAAGTAGTGTCGACATCAGACTTCTAATTGCCTACAGGTTATCTACACATCCAAAAAAACAGCTATGAGTATGGTTAGTGTAAGAGAGAGGGAGAGAACAGCGAGGCTAAAGGTTCTTGGAAAAGGATTTACGTTGAGCATAAATGCAATTGTTACTACATGTTAGAGGATACCAAAAGAACGTTCGGGCCTTAAGACATATCCTCCAGGCCCCAAAATGGTGTCCATTTTAAGATTTCCAAGGAAACTAAGGAAGTTGACTTTTAACCACATATACATGGATACCCTCAATGATTACACCATCATTTCAAGTACAAGTTAGGACACGATAGTTGACAAAGATGATTTTAGTAACTTACCAAAAAAATGAATACTTATTTTGGCTCAATTTTAATTTTTTTTTTGAAAACTCAATTTGGGACAGGGTATCTTTAATGGAAGTTACAATCATTCTACAATTTTTCCTTATGTTCAGTTCCTTATCAATGCGCAGTAACATATCTTCTATTTCATCATTTTACAATCTTTCCTTATGTTTAGTTCCTTATCACAATGCACAAGAACGGTTTTAGAGTGACTAAGGAAAAATCTACGACAAGGTTGGGCACAAAGCAATATAGATTGATTTCAAGCATGTCAGTTGGAATCGCCAAAGACCAAAGACATACCACAGATCTAAGACCTTTTGAAATATATCTGCGGCTCCAGCATAATCACCTGCCCGAGCAAGAAGCCTCCCCTGTCAACTTGTAAGTTAAAGAATACCAAGTGCAACAAGGAAACATAAAAAAGAAAGAAGTATTCATAAAGCTGGAAATTTTGGAAAGGTTTCCAACAGATGGAATCTACCAGTAGAAAGAAAATAAATGTCACTATGAGCCAAAAAGACTTTTATACTGTTCATAGTAGAATAATTAGACCTATTACCTAGGAGATGAAATATCTTCATAAAGAATCTGTGTTCTTTTACTTTATTATAGAGTACGATATACAAAGTAAAAAAGAATGAAGATCTTTGTTCCATGACATTCCAAACAGGCTTTTCTTTGGGGGTGTTTGAAGAAAAGGCAATGCTGTATGGTTTTTGGAGTTGTTAATTTAGCATATCAAATTTATATTGATACAAAGAGTAACAGCGCGTAACTTACGACTCGCTTGGCATAAGTAAGCAATGGCTTCTATAAAAGTATGAGCACGATCATAATTTCTAAAACATTCTTGGATCCTTTACTGTGTTCAAACTCAAAATTCTTATCAGCGGAAGCCTAATTTGGTGCCACATCTGCGCCTGTCTATCTTGAACAAAAATAATGACTCCCCCACATTTCAAAAGGAAGTCGCAATTGGCAACTCAAACTAATTAATATTGTACTTTTTTCCTCGCCATACTTTCTTTAAATTACCCAAAAGATATAAAATATTTTGTATGAAAGATAGTACCTTTCCAACTAAGGACAATAATCCAAAAACAGAGAGGTTTACAAAATGAGTCAAGCATCTGACACTTGCCTTTGGACAAACCAAAATGGTATAGATGACTCTTTCTGTTAGATGTTTGAGTAATACTCCTCTTCACTGAGTTAACTCCACTTTATCACAATAAGATTTCCAATTTAACACAGTTCAGGAAAAATAAATCAAAATATTGTCTGCCGTGGAATTATGTTTTAAATTCAGATAAATACGTTAAAGACCATAAATATAACTTTATATTTTTAAGCCTATAACAGAAAGTTGACTAGAATAATTTAGAATGTCATCTTTAAGATATAGTTTGCGACATCCGTTCATACCTCTACTCTATATTAACAAGTCATATTTCAAATTATTTCATATATTACCATTTTGCTCAGAGGCAAGTCATAAAATATTTGATGCTAGCACAAATGTTGGGTGTCACCTCTAAAGAACAGAATTCTCGATGGTCAAATATGGATAGAGTTCTCATGAATGATAATCATACATGCATAAGTATGAATAAAAGAAAAGAATGTTGCAATAAATATAAAGTCGTGGTAGAATGTACCTGTATGCGTAGTCTATCAACTTCAATCATTATAAGTGATCCCAAGTTCCCAGAAAGAACTTCCAATGCATCTCTAAATTTTGATTGTTGTTCCAATAGAGAAATGTATACACTAAGAGCTGCAACAAGTTCGAAGACTCAGCAACAAAGCAAGAGAGATGATAATAGTTCGTATTTGCAAGATTATTGATCATGTATTCACAAGAAAACCGTAGTTTACCTTCTGGCTCATGCAAGCTATGAGAAGTAATGTGCTTCTTAAGCAAACCTTCAGCCAGAAGCAAGAGTTTCTCTCCCCCATTGCCACAAAACACCTACCAGAAGATCAGAATGCATAACGTAAGCACCCATGATAACTGTACCTCAATGCTTAATATATAATTAAAAAAATGATATAACAGCAATATAATTGGCAAAATGAGATTCTGGAAAAAAAAAAAAAAAAAAATCTTCATCAAAAGTAAGAAGCTTCACATCAAACTATCGATTAATCCAAATTTGAAATGCAAATGTTTTATTAAGAATTTTTAAATGCTAGATTGTAAGAGTAATAAACTAACAACTGCGATATGTTTCATCGAATTGTTGGCAACTGTCAAATAGTTTAAGTATGGGAGGGCTCGTCCTTAGATAAAATAGTATAAAGAGGTGATCCAAAAATGCTGAAACTAAGGAATTGGCCTATTATGAATTTACAATACACATTAGGATTGTTTTTGCCCACTGAGACCCCTATAATTTCATAAGTGCAACTAAATCAAAATCTCTTTTTTCCAATTCAGTGTGGGCCTGTGAAGGGTGCATTTTCATAATTCATAATTCTTTTCCAATAAGCAGAAATGGTGATAATGATTTAGAAAGATAGTGCTCCGGTAAAACCAACAAAAAAAAAAAAAAAAAAACTTTAGTTGAGTCTCAAAGCAAATTCCCTTCATTTCCTTTACCAAAACCCTTACAATTCTGAACCAGCATCACAAAAGATTCCGGAAGAAATAGAAATTCCAAGAATACTCATCACCCCCTTCCTCAAACACCTTGAAGTCAACAATAGGGGACCAATGTAATAACTAAGGACGATATAAACGTGGATAAAGATCCCGCAAAGAAAATCACCTACCCAAGTGTCTTCCCAAAAACGTATCTTAGCCCCATTACCAACCTTCAGACGAATAAGAAGGCGGTGACACTGATTATTAAATTTCTTCTTATTTTCTCTTATTACTGAGGTCGGGTTCCTTGGAGTGATGATTCGGCTCTTATCCTTGTGATGATTCATTGAGATATTGAGTTAGAGAGTGCTCACTTAGTTTCCTCCTATATTTTTTAACTGTTCCCGGCGTCATAGATACTTCTATTGCAGGATGGAGGAAACCTGTCTATTGTCAATCATTTTTAGCCTTTTATTGTTATTATGTATATCCATCAGTGACATAGATATTACACTTTGGGAATCAACTAAAAGGAAATGAAGATTGATGTTAACTTAAAATAATAACTGAAAACACTATTAGTCATGTTTAACTCAACTTCTTTGCTGACCCTCATTGAATCATGGATAGCCTCATTGCGTTTTTTACTTAAAGTGAACTAAGTGAACACTAGTAGACTATTTACGCATAAAAATCTCAGACAAGTTGTAAGGTTGGCAGAACCTGCAACTGAATGCTACAGACTGCCCAGAGCAGAAACCTTTCCTCGCCAACAATCTTATACATTCTAATAGCTATCTGCAAGAAAACAAAAAATCAAGAAAGAAACTATGCATAAGCAAATCATCATATTAAATACACACACGGTGTAAGGATTATAAAATTGAGAGAAGAAGAAAATAGAAAAGTGATTCTCGAATACCATCAACCTGTTGCTGCTTCACAAATGAGTACTCACGAACATAACAATTGAAAAGACCCATCATTAGTTCCAAGTTGTTCGGAAATTTCCCACAGGCATATTCATAACAGCCAGTTGCCATGTCCACTGATATTGGAAATAAACAAACAAATAAACGCATGATCTCTCTTGGTAATTACGAAACAAAATCATAATCCTTTTATGCTTTTTACATATGAATATGGTTCTTTTATCTGGTAATCCCTACGTTCCGTATGGAGAGTCTATTTTCTTTCTTTCTGGATATCAGATCTTGAGTGATTTTCTAGATTCAAGCTTATAACCTGCACTCTGTTCTAACTTTAACCACCATTTATCATGCATGTGTGTGTGTGTGTGTTTGTGTGAAGAAAGTTGTGGGATCAATTGAGAGAACATGTTATGATGACACTTCTTGGCCAATAATGTACTGCTAGAATTATTTCATTTAATTTTTTGGTAATGGGCTCTTCAAATGGGATGAAGAAATATTACCGAACTCGGCCTTAGTCCGAATAACTTGGGGCCGAGTAAATGAATCCCATTCAGCCATAACAATTTGCAATGTACAAGACAATAGTAAAGTAAGGCAATCATTGAAAGATATACTAACAGTGATCAAGTCGCTGAAAAACAATCTGCAATGTACTCAGGGTGAGATCGTCAATCAAGATTGATTCGTTGGTATACAAAAGATCTTTGGCACTGATGCAAACAGTTAGTGCTTCATCTGGTTTCCCCATTCTTTCCAAGATGAGAGCTTTAAGAGCCTGTATATTGTAGTAAGAGAAGAATTAGATAGAATTTATCCCACAAATCCACATTACAACAAGCTTATATGGACTTGTGACATTGACGTAGATACCCAACAAAATAAATATTAAAACTTACAATTCCACAAAAGAAGGTTAAGTTTTTGCTACCCACTTTCGATACGTAACCCCACTTATCAAACTATGCGAATTCAATCTGATAAATACTCAATTTCATCAACGTTCTCACCATTACTGTGTTTGCCGTTTAATCCCTAGCCTCGGATTCTAAAATTGGATTTAGAGGGGGTAATATACTATCGCAGTGTTCAAAACTGTTCGTCCAGTTCCAATTCTTACTTCAAAGCTTGGATTTGAGCGTCCAAACTCAGGGTGAATATCTTACAGCAAGAATCCTCAAGAAAATGACTCACAATTAGTGCAAGTAAATAAGTTCTAATTTTTGACAGCCAATAAATAAATAATAATAATAATTCACCTTCCAACAAAGACACTAATCTTACACTAATTATAACAACTAGTGCAAGTAAAATATCAGTATTCGTCCCTGTAACGGGTACATAGCTATCCTACAGAAGTGAATTGCATTGCTTTGGAACGCTCAAGAAATCGACTAACAAGAATCCGAATTTCATAATTCATCACTTCAAGTTCAAATAATTGCCATTTCCACTTATCTTTAAAGTCAATGATATAAACAGAGAAACAGATTCACATTCCTACTTATGTCCCTCATTCCTCTACACAAACACTGAGAAACAAGCAATTAGGACTTACAAGGGCGTATGGAGAATTGGGGTATTTGGAGAGGAGAGCAGTGGAGAGCTTGAGAGCATTCTTAAACTGACGAGAATCGATGGCGTCCCAAATAGGTCGGACACGACGCTCCGGTATACCGCCGGCCATCCCGAACTTAGAGGCCATAGCGAAGTTACAGCTAGGGTTTTGAGGCGGAATTGTGGGATGATAGAAGAGGGAAGAACTGACAGGGTGAAAGAACGAATAGAACGGAACGGAGTTATGGAAACGGGCGTATATACAAGGTTATGTAAACCTCCAAAGGCTGTATTAAGTAATTAAATTAAGCTACTATGAAAATAAATATTTTTCTTAATTATTTATTACTAATTAATTTGCACAAAATCTTAATAAAACAAAAAAAAAACAACTAATTTCTAGTAGGAAAAATAAGTTTTTAAAACGCACGGTGGCATTTTTGAAAATAAGTTATACTTCTATTAAAATTGTGCAGACGTTTTTATAAATAACCGTAACTAACTAACATATCCTAACACTTTTTTTTTTTTTGAGCAAATCCTAACACTTTTAAAAACTACCATTGGCGCTGTTTAAAAGTACAACTAACACTCTTTAATGCTATAACAGACATCTTGCAATACCGCAATAGTGTTTTTGAGTGCCACTGAGAGTGTTTGTTGGGCATCAGTCTTAGCATTTTCGAGTGTCAGTCATAGTATTTTTTTTAGTACGAGTCATGGTATTTTAGAGGGCGAGTCATAGTGTTTTAGAGCGTCGGTTATAATGGTTTTTAGTGCCTACTGTATCTGAGTTTCACTTATTTATAAAAATATCAACGCGTGAAGTTTTATTTGTTTACAAAAATGTTACCACCCGATTTAAAACACTTTTCTCTTAATTGTTAAAAGAAAATTGTAAAATCGACTAAAATTTGAACATCTTCTAAAAAATGGGAGATTGAATTTGACGTGACAAAATGAGTTTAGATGTATAATAGTACATTAGTACTCCCTCCGTCCCATTTGAAGCTTCACCATTTTAGTGAGGGCACACAAATTAATAAAAGTGATAAGTGTAAAATGGATTATGAGAGGAAAAAAGCTAGTAGGTATGACAAATGGGACCTACAATTTCAATGTGTGATAGGGTAAAAGTTAGTGGGTATGACAAATGGGGCCCACAATTTAAGTACTCCTTCCGTCCCAGAAAGATGGTTCACTTTTGACTTTTGATGGTCAATACAAGTAAACTTTGACTAAATATAAATGTCAATCTAACTTTCCTTGTGAAATTCTAAAACTTGTTATTGATTAATCATCAAGTGATTTATCAATGACAACTTTTAAAATTGCATTGGGTTGATTAGATTGATAATAATCTTAGGTCAAAATTCACATGTGTTGACCATAAAAAATTCAAAATGGACTATCTTTCTGGGACAGAGTGAGTATGTGAGAGGAATAAGTGAAAGGGTTGACAAGTGGAGCCCACATTTTTTACTCCATGTGTCCCTAAATGAGTGTCAAATTTCAGGAAATTTTTATCCCAAAATGAGTGTCCATTTTGATCATAACTTTGTCCCTAAATGTTTTTTTTCGAAATTTTTTTCACCGGTCTCTTTATACTTACAAAAACTAAATGTTTGTAAAGAGAATTACATGATTATATATGAATTTTGCCACCAAATTGTAGAAAAAGTTATGTCCCTTAAAATGAAATTTGGACACTCATTTAGGGACAGAGGTAGTACTATTTTAGGAAATGAATGGGTAAAAGATGAAACTTCAAATGGAACGGACAAAGTATACTGTATGGATAAGGACCAAAATATTACCCCCACTCGACAACATTTTTTAAGCAAAATTAAAAACCCATGCAGCGAATGATAAAAGTAAGTTTATACTGCTTTATAATCATAATGCTGATAGAATGTATTGATAAGATCCAAAACAGAATACCCACAATACATAAATGCTAGGATTACAAAATGATGAAGGATACAAAATGTGGTAGCGATATTTCATTGGCTACATAGATAGTGGACTCGGCATACTCCAAATAAAAACACCAATACAATTATGACACCTCATTTTGTAAGTCATATTTTGTAGCCATCTTTTGTAACTTTATTATTTCCCAACATAATGCTCCATTTCTATCAACAACAACAACAACAACCAAAAAAAAAAAAAAAAAAAACTTAATGCTCCATTGATTTAATATTAAAAAATAAAATTGAGAGCTATTTGTATAACGAATGTATTTTTTGTTGTTGCAACGCTTGAATGCTTCGTTGAGCTCTCTTTATCGACCCAAATGTTTTGATGTGTCATGTACTTAACGACAAATATTTTTAGAGTGGGGAATTTTTAAGTGCCGTAGTTATACCTTTGAGAAGCATTTAGACTCTCACTAGCGGTTTTGTCAAGGTGACATTGTTGCTTCTAACTAGAGCTGTCAATACGGGCTGGCGGGGCGGGTTGGGCCCAACCCACCACAGCCCACCTTCAAACGGGGCGGGGCGGGGCGGGCACAAATTCTTGACGGGCTGAGAAAATGCCAACCCAACCCAACCCACCTTGGGTTAGTGGGCCAGGCGGGCCAAAAGCCCAAGACTACAATTTGTCCAAAACTATTACACAATCCCCACTGCCCACCAACAGTCACCACCATTGATCACCGCCACCAACCACCACCGATAATCACCGCCGACCACCACCAATAATCACCGCCGACCACCACCAGTCACCACCGCCTGACCACCACATTTGTAGCACCAGCCAAGCACGCAGGTACGCAACCACCACCATTTTCTCTCCCTTTCAACAAATGCACACAAACACACAAAAAATGAAAAAATTATTCAAGATCTCTGTGTATGAAGTCAGATCTGGTGAAACACACACACAAATCTGAACAAACACACAGATCTGAGGCGGAGGATGAACATGAAGGTGGTGGATATAAAGAAATGGGGATGAAGAAGAAGAAGAGGGGAAGAAGAAAGAGATGAGCAGCGGCGGTGGCGGAGTCGGAGGGCGGTGACGGAGGCGGAGGATGAAGGTGGTTTCTAGAGAGAGAAAACTCTGGCTTCTCTCTACTCTCTAGAATATGGGGAGGAAGAAGAAGAAGAGGGGAAGAAGAAAGAGATGAGCAGCGGCGGTGGCGGAGGCGGAGGGCGGTGACGGAGGCGGAGGATGAAGGTGGTTTCTAGAGAGAGAAAGCTCTGACTTCTCTCTACTCTCTAGAATATAAAGACTTGATGAAATTGAAAACTGAAAAGAGATGGCTGGGGACTGGGGAGGGGGTTTGTTTGAGGGAAAACAAAAAAAAAAAAAAAAAAAAGAGAGAAAAAAGGTGGGTTGGCCCGCCCCAAACCCGCTTGGCCCGTGACCCAAATGGGCTAGCTCAAATAAGCCCACTTGTATTTGGGTTGGTATATTTAGGGCCCAACCCACCCTTATTCAATGGCGGGCCGGGCCAGCCCAACGGGCTCAGCCCAAATTGACGGCTCTACTTCTAACACTCCATGCTTGTCGAATGCATGTGCAATGAATTTTGCGACAGTCGGTTTGTGGAGGTTTGCTTATCTTCGTAGCAATCTTCATATTAGGGATAGAGTAAGTTTTGGGAGAAACTAGTTTCTCCCTAAATTACTGAAAGTCCAGTTTCTCCCTAAATTACTGAAAGTCCACCTTTTTTAGTTGCATCCATTTGACAAATGTTTAATAACAGTTTAAAAACAAGACTTCTTATAATTTAAGGAGAAAATAGTTTTTCCCAAAATCTTGCGTTGAGATAAGCCTCCAACTATTCTGGGAGTTATCTTCTTGATCATTGCTAATGCAAATATGTATTATTTGCTTTAAGGGAAAAAGTAAAAAACTTATTACTTTCTCTATCCCTAAAAAAATTGTCTATTTTTTATTGTTTTGTTTCAAAATGAATGTTGTTCTTTTTGTATTGTGTTCTTAAATGTTTTTTTTTTAAAAATTGTTTTGCTGGTCATTTTATATTTTCATAACTAAATATTTTTTTCTTTTTGTAATGTTGAATAACTAAATGTTTAAAAAAATGATAAAAAAAAATATAAATGTGTTTTTTTCATTTAATTGTATAAAATAAACATTTCTTAATTTTTTCTAAATAAATTTTGGACAATAATTTAAAAACAAAAAAGGTACACATCACTTATAAGAAAAATAAAGGAAATCTCTTGTGATACCGTCTCATGTACATGAGACGGGTCTCGGATAGATAGAGAAAATGAGTTTAACCCGCCCCCACTCATAAAGGGACAAACCATTTACTCTTCCAACGAAATATGTCTCATACGTGAGACCGTCTCACACAGTTTTTTTTGTCAAAAGTATGCTATTAAATATACCTATCTCCATGCAACCTTTTCCTATGAGTAAGTCGCCTTGTACTAAATACACTTCTACAATCTCATTTTACATGCTTTTAAATATAAATATCTCTCCCCCTTTAAGTATTTATGAGCATGAAAAGCCTTTAGCCGGACGAAGGAAGAACCAAACAGTGACACCTCGACCCTAACTCTTTTTCCTCCTCTGCCTCGCCCGCCCACCTGCGTCTCCTGAAGTCATTACCTTTCCTTCTAATCTGATTTGCATCATGAAAACTTGAACACGAATGAGAGTTTTGGGCTTCAGCATCTTAGCATGGATGAGTGTGTGAGTGGATAGTGTGGAATGGAGTTGAGATGGCGAGACGTAAGATGAAAGGAGCGACAATAATGGTTTGCAGGGGAGCAGGCAGTTTAGGATTGAAGTGAACAAAATTATGTGGTCTACTTTGAATTTCCATGCAAGAATAATTTGATTTACTTTTAAAAAATAGCAAACTGCATGGATCGATTTGGTTAGTGGTCATACCCTCCAAGCTGAAATAAACCGAAAACTCAAACCAAACTACGCTTTGAGATCGTCACATAAATACTACCAACCCAAACAACCACCGAACCAACTACATATATTAAACAACGATTTATATGTTAAGTAATATCTACGGTTGGGTCATTAACTCCCCCTCCCCCAGCACCACCACCACCACATGTTCAATATTATCTTATTGACATTACGCAGTGCGGGCGGTTGCTTTGGCCTTTTTGCCTCTCATCTTTTGCACCTCCATTCATTCCTTCGTGTTCGCTAAAATATTTAAGCAATGAACCACGATCAAAACCGCTATTTGGCCAACACAATTGAACTGCACGATAAATCAAACACACCTGCATCGTGGGTTGGTTCGGTTGAACTATTTGGGGGTTCAGTTCCATTTGTAATTTCCAAATGATTATTAATTTGATTTGTAAATTGTCTTAAGATCGAACCAAACTTAATCATACACCCCTAATGGGTGGTGGTTGAAAAAAACTGAAGGCAAATGCATGTTTTAGGCTTTAGTCTAGTCGGGTGAAAGGGTAAGTGGCGAGGATGTTTGTAATGGTGTGGTGGGGTGGGCGATGATGTGACTTGAGAGGTATATAAGAGATGAAGAAAGCGATGAGAGTGTCATTTCGATCAAGCATACATCAAGGTTGGGTTGAGGCTGATTTTCCCTAAACCAAACCAGACACGAGTCACAATATCATAAAATCACGGACCTCGCTTGGTCCGCCCGATAGGTAAGGTAATTGAATACAACCTAATACACATCAAATTTTGATTTTGTCAAACCAATTTTTTTTAGGTCTGATCTATGTTTAAACACAATATTAAACGTGTTATAGAGTGGTTCAAAATCACCAACACTTCCCCAACAAACACGATCAAAGAATTACATTTTAACAAAACTTTAAATATGATTTAATTGCATAGCATGTTAAATTTATACACGGGGTCGAGTCGAATCAGGTTAGATCACGAACGAATAAATGCTAGAACCTGAATTCGAATATGTTTGAGTTATGCAAATTACAATCCAAACCCTATTGTTTCCGCATACCGCCTCGGATTTGAATCGGTGTTTGGCAACCTATCATAATAGTTTTCTAAAAATTGACCCATAAATCCCTAATTCCCTATTCCCCTTCTTTGCTTGTCTGAGTTCTTAATTCTTCCCTTTTTTTGGTAAATTTTTTATTTTGATCTGAACAACTTGTAAAATCCATAAATTCACATTCATTAAGTGATATATCAATTAATAAATGTGAAATTAGAGATTTAGTTTTTAGATTTATTTATTTACTAGTTTTTAATTAGATTTTTCCTTTGTCATATAATAAATTTATCTCTTCCGTTGAGAGTTGTTGATTTATCTCATTTGTTGAGAGTTGTTGATTTATCTCATTTGTTGCGAGTTGTTGATTTATCCATGTTGTTGAGAGTCTGTGATTGTCTGTTCGTTGATTTGTCTGTCAGTTTTTTTTTTATCCCGCAATTGCAACTCAACATTCATTGACGAATTTCACATCATCTCAAAAACCAATAGGATGCCATTGTTCTTGCTGCACAAGGATGATGTATTTTGATATGTTTGGTGGGCATTTACTCGTCAACCCGTATTCTTTATGTCGAGTACTCAAAGCAAAATATTATCCAATGAGATTTTTTTTTAAGTGCCGAATCTTGACAGTGTCCAAGTTGTACTTGGGTTGAATCCGAACGTTTTAAGATTTAGATGCTAATTGTCATTGTTGTAGATTAAGAAGTTGACATATTATAAATATTTAGGGTGATCCTCTAGTTTTTGTGTAGCGCAGCTCCTTTTTTATTAATGCATTGACACTTTTTTACACTGACACTGACACTCTTTACACAAGCACTTTTTTACAATAACACTTCGTATTCATGCACTGACACTTTGTACACCGACACTTCCTTACACTAACATTGGTATGTCGAAAACACGTTTTTTTTAAGCTTAGGATTTTTTTTATTTTTTTTTTCTGATTCTGGCTTTAAGTTGTTTATTTTGAAGCATGAAGTTGTTGTTTATTAAATTTTTTTTTTCGGTTTTATCATCTTTGAAAAATAATGGAAGACGTGTACTTATAAAAGAAAGGGGTGTAGATAGCAGCACTCGTTTGGGTGCTACTATATACAAGGCATGAAATTTACAAGGCGCGCGTAAATGACCAAAATACCCTTATATATATACTAAAAAAAATCCTTCCCCTCCCTCCCCTATTCAAACAGCGGTTCTTCTCTCTCTCTCTCTCAACGACGGTTCTTCTCTCTCTCTCTCAACGGTGAAAATCAACCGACCACCACAACACCACCACCATACACAACCACAAACGAGGACAAACAAGCTCCTTATCACCGGTGGAAAGTCCGGAGCCGCCTCTTCTACCGTCGCACCAAAAGTAATCCTAATTTCTAAACCTAAATTTCAATTTGAAAACCCAACATTAATTTTATGCCTAAAATCGATTATATAACACTTAATGTTGTTTAAACCTATCCTAAATTGTTCTAATTGCGATTTTGTAACATAAATTGGGGTTTTTTGTTTGAATCGGATACGAATTCGTGGGCATAAAATTTGAAATTGTCGGGGTGTGTTTCGTATGAACACACACGAGCTTCCTGTCAACATGTCGTGTATTAGCACACGATATGTAAACTGATGAATCAGTTTACATTTCGTGTGGTAATACACGACATGTTGATGTGCATTTCGTGTGTATTTACACGACATGTTTGTCAACATTTCGTGTATGAGCACACGACATGTAAACTGATTCATCAGTTTACATATCGTGTGCTCATACACGAAATGTTGACAAACATGTCGTGTAAATACACACGAAATGCACATCAACATGTCGTGTATTACCACACTAAATGGTATCTGTGAAGTGAATTTTGTTTAAGTTTTTTGTTGTTAAATATTTCAACTATAATTGTTGCTTATTTATTGTCTCTTGTTTATTTTTTTGTAGGGACGTAAACCTGCGACTGCCTCTAATAGAAAGAGGAAGGCCGAGGAGGCAGGTGCACTTAGAGATGCACGTACCAAAAAGAGGCACGACAAGAATGTCGTGATTGAGCAGGCTCAGGATGATGAGACGGTTAGTGAGGAGACGGGCTCAGAGGAGTCGGAGGAGGAGTCATCTTCTGGTACTCGTTCCGGAGGTGCATTTGTGCATGAGGCACACCGATCTGGTGATGATGATGAAGAGGAGGAGGAGGAGGCGGAGGAGGAGAGTTTAGGTTCGAGACCTCGCAAGAGGCGGGCCAGAAAGGGGAAAGAGGCTAAGGATGAGGAGTGGGTGCTTAGGAGTAACCCCGGTGGGGGCCCGAAGGTGTTTGATTTGTTGTACGGGTTTGGTCATCACCGAGCCCGTAAGATCTGGGAAAACGCCACTTGTGAGCCGGTGTTGAAGCGGCAAACCAGACAGCAGATTCTAGATAAGTAAGTATATGATTATTTTATTAAATAGTTTTATTATTTGTTGTTAGTGTTTAAACCTCTTTTGTTCCATAAAAACAGTCCCATTTTGACTTTTTGTTTTAAAAAAAAAAATGGGACTGTTTTTCTGAAACAGAGGGACTATTAATTTTAATGTTTTGTTTGGAATCAACAGGTTCTCGCCTGCTTCTTTACCGGAGGATGATAGAGATTGGTGGGCTCGTGTTGAGCATACGGGCCTCCATTGCCTACATGATGCTACCATTCGCCGGCCTAGCATGGCGCTCCTAACGGCGTTTGTGGAACGGTGGTCTCCCGAGACCAATACCTTCCACATGCCGTGGGGGGAGATGACGATCACTATGCATGACGTCACTCATATCCTAGGTATATTCTTGTTTGTTGTATATTTTTTATCAATTTCATAAATTTTATCAATTTCATAAATTTTATCAATTTTGTTAATTATTTCATTTTCAATTTATAGGTATCAGCTGTTCAGGTGGCCCTGTTACGAAGGTGGTTCAAGAGCCTAACGTAGCCGGTATCAGGGCACGCCTTAATGCCTGTCGGAAGGGCACGACGTACTCTTTAGATGGCCTCCGCCGTTGCTTTGAGACCCCTTCCGACATGACCAACGACGAGCGTGCTTCCACGTACATCATGTTCCTCCTGGGCTCCACGCTGTTCGTGGACAAGACCCAGGATAAGATGCCCTCAGACTACCTTTCATTGTGCGTGGATATTGATAGAGTGAGAGATCTCTCCTGGGGGACAGCTGCGTTGGTATACCTATACCGGGAGTTGGGGAAGGCGTCTAGATATGGATGCAAGCAGATTAATGGTTGTTTGAGTCTTTTAGAGGTAATATTTAACAATCATTTAATAATTACAACATGTATTTATTGTTATAACATTGTTTACTTATTTATTTCATACATTTGCAGGCCTGGATATACGAGTACTTTCCGGTTTTCCGGAGAGATATTGACCCCTCATGGAGGGAGGGCCAGCCGAGAGCTCGTAAATCCTATAATCTCAAGGAATGCCATTCCATAGCAGTTGGAGTTGTAAGTACAGTCACATTGTACTACATATGGAAAACAGTTAAGCATATCCGATGCTCGTGGGTGAGAGAAGAATATGTCACCGATCATGTCACTCTCATCGGCTTTCCTCATGAAGACGATATATTGCTTATCCTCGAGTAATTTTATGAATTGTTGAAGAGAGGATCTCCCTTGTCGTTCTTGTGACTTGCATTTTGTGAGGGCATTGTGGACGTGTTTCGGAGTACTCACGTTCTTCTCATCCTTCCTCTTTAACATTGTTAGAATGTTATTTGGACGCACCGAAGACTGACTTGCGCTACACACCTCCTCATATTCAGAACTTGTCAATTTACCCAACGGATGACCTTCGGGATACGTTGGAAAGTCATGATTATGAGAACCATTCTTCACAACGTAACCCCATAACCCATCACCCCTTTCTTTGCCCCAGATTTCAAAATTACACCCAATCTTCTTCGTACTAGTCAACCTCACATCCTTAGTTTTTCCGGACCTGTACTTGCCACCAAAATGGCATACAATCTTCGCGTAGCCTAGGATCTTGCCACTTGTCTTCCTCGAATCTCCTATAGAAAGGGTTATATTTTGACGGGCCGCGATATCCCGTACGTGTTTAACAAGCTCATCCCTATTTGAAAATAATAGGGATGTATCGAATTGATCACTGACATCCGGTCCCTACAAATTGTATTACCATCAATTAGAAAATTGCAAAATAAACAACATGCTGAATGACATTTTGTGTAGTTATACACGACATATTAAGAACTATGTCGTGTACTTATATACGAGTGGATTCGGCACATCTCGTGTACATATACACGACGTAGTAATTTACCACTCGTGTATTAGTACACGACATAGCACGATATCAGAATTTAAAAATCCAATCTTGAAAAACAATTCAGTTTCAATATTGGATTTTTATTGTGATTTTGATCATAACACCAAATATAACTTTAAGAACTTACTTCATTGCAGCTTGGATTTTGATTTTGATGTGGAGAATTTGGTGGCAAACCTTCTTCTTCAAAAATAAAATCCTCAAGATCAAGATTAATGTGATCATAAAGACTTGGAGAATGTTGTGGAGAATCAATAATATGGTGTTAGATGATTTGAGAATTAATGATAATAATGTGTATAGATTGATGGGTGTTAAGAATGGTTGTTGTGAAAGTGTATATCAATGGTGCTGCATGGGTGTTAACCAACCGACGGTGTAATGCGTGTTAATGGCCGTTACAAGTAGGGTTTATGGGGGTTTAAGTGTTCTGTTCTGGGTGTATCTCGTGTGATTAAACACGA
The DNA here is from genome assembly GCA_026119855.1 of Campanula takesimana. Taxonomy (NCBI): domain Eukaryota; kingdom Viridiplantae; phylum Streptophyta; class Magnoliopsida; order Asterales; family Campanulaceae; genus Campanula; species Campanula takesimana. The sequence goes on from JAOWBW010000412.1 coordinate 660,881, forward strand.
GACAATATGGTACAAGTCGTATAAATTCCATACGAAATGGTTTTTTTTCTTGTAATAATCTCGTATGAACAATACACGAGATATAATCTATCGAGTCGTGTATTGTTCATACGAGATGTCCTAATATAGGTCGTGTATTACCACACGAAACAACTTATGAAAAAGAGAAATTTAATTATAAATAAATGTGGTAGGTTATATGATATTGTATGATGTTGGTTCATTCATATATGTAATCATTGTTTGTTTTCCACATTATTATAACAATAAACATATAATCTTGATTAACAAATATGATAATTTCAAATATATAATCTTGAGCGAGTGGCATTCCTCTAATGTACAACTTATCATTAACCTCGTTTGGCAAATCATCGAAACAACTTAACTCGTTATATAACATGTTTAATTAACTCATTATATATAATCTTGATTAGAAATATAACACCATAATTCATTAATTTAACATAGTATATGCACATCATAACATCGTGTGTTAGTTGATAAATAAAGTGGTATCACTTTTAACTAATAAATGTGATAGGTTGTTTATGATATTGTATGATGTATTATAACATGTTTAATTACCTCTTTAAATATAATCTTGATTAGAAATATAACACCACAATCATTTGTTTGGGGATTATAAATAAAGTGGTATCACTTAAATGTGATAGGTTATATGATATTGTATGATCCAATATGACATTTGTTACTTGTCATGTCTAAGTGTACAAATTTTGCTCAATTAACAACACAATTCAATAATTTATCATAGCATATGCGTATCATTAACATCGTGTTGCAAATCATCGAAGAACACTTTCATTTTGATATGTCGTATGGATATACACGAGAGTATGACATCATATCGTGTGGTTGTGTACGACCTTAATAACAGAGTAAATTTAAATTTCGTATAAGTTCATACGACCTAATATTTTACACAATTAGTCGATGTCGTGTAAAATTACACGACATGAAGGCTTCTTGTCGTCCTTTCGCACACGACACGCGAATGTAGTTTCGCCATTATTGGTGCGTTGTATGTAATATGTCGTTTCCAAGTCCGGTCCTTCCTCTCCAAATATCAGCAATTACCACGTGACTCGCACATTCCCCGTCGTGAACACTTTCCCTCTCTCGCACTTCACCCGTCGCTTCTTCTGGCTCCGGCCACCGCCGGGAGCGAACGATTCGGTTGCATGTTTCAGTAAATAACCTCTCCTTTGAGTTTGATCTAACAGAATCCTACAGCAGCAGCAGCAGCATAAAAATATTCGTTGATTTATCTATCCAATTTTTTTGATTTTTTCTTCTCCAATAAGATGATGGGCTCTGGCAATAATCAAGAAGCTCATCCCCTCGCATCAAACAACGCCGACGAGATGGAAAACCTCACTCTCGAAGACGATTCTTCGACGTCCAAGTCATTCTCTAATTACAGAAGTGCCATGACCACACTCTCTGATTCCGACCACCCACTTTCCACTCCGGCCGATTCCGATCCGTTACTCTCTCCACCGCCGCCACCAACACCTCCGCTGCAGCCAATTGACTTTAAAGCGTCTAATTCCTCCTCCAATTCGTATATTGAACCTCCGTCATACGCTGACGTTGTCTTCACTAACGGCGTCGAAAGCCCTAACGGCAAATCGGAGGAACCATTGGCGCTATCGAGATCGGCGTCGTCAAGTTCGGATTTTTTGAAGATAACGGTATCGAATCCTCTGAAGGAAGTCGACGCTACGAATTCGATTGTTCCTGGAGGTAATACCTACATTACTTATTTAATTACGACTAAGACAAACTTGCCGGACTTCGGCGGATCTGGGTTTAACGTCCGGCGACGGTTTAAGGATGTAGTGACGTTATCCGATCGGTTAACTGAGGCTTACCGAGGCCTTTTCATCCCGCCACGGCCTGACAAGAGCGTTGTTGAGAGCCAAGTAATGCAGAAGCAAGAATTTGTGGAGCAAAGAAGGGCAGCATTGGAAAAGTATTTGCACAGATTGGCTGCACATCCTGTTATAAGAAGAAGTGATGAGTTGAGAATGTTCTTACAGGTGCAAGGCAAACTTCCATTGGCTTCCACTACTGATGTGGCTTCAAGGATGCTCGATGGGGCGGTGAAATTACCGAAACAGTTGTTTGGGGATACAAGAGGAAGTGTGATTCCGCCCCAGGAAGCTGTGCAGACTGCGAAAGGTGGAAGGGATCTGTTGAGGATATTCAAGGAGATGAAGCAGGCTGTAACTAATGATTGGGGAGCATCGAGGCCGCCTGTGGATGAGGAGGACAAGGAGTTTCTTGAAAAGAAGGCCCGTTTGGCTGATCTCGAACAACAACTTAGCAATGCCTCAAAGCAGGTATGTTCTAATTCAACTGCACTGTTTTTTCATTGTAAACTTATTAGACTTGCTAGCTTTTATATGTATAGAATGTTTATATTGAAGGGTGGAATGGAAGGTGGTCTTTAATGCTTAATAAATGTTTGGTTGTGGATAATTAGGCTGAATCACTTGTCAAAGCGCAGCAAGATATGGGGGAAACGATGGGAGAATTAGGGCTGGCATTTATTAAGTTAACAAAGTTTGAGAATGAGGAGGCGGTCCTAAATACTCAGAGAAGACGTGCTGCTGATATGAAGAATGTTGCTACCACTACTGTTAAAGCTAGCCGATTATACCGGGAATTAAATACGCAAACCGTTAAGCATTTGGTATGCTCCTATCTTTAATTTAATTAAGCTTCTTTCCATGATAAGTTTCACTACTTAATACTCACTCAAAAACCATACTTTCCTTTTTGAGATGTTCCACTCATTCCGTCTAATTTTAACTGAGTAGAGAGCTCACATCTTATATGAGAAAACCGAGCTATTTTCGTTGTTGCTTATTAGTATGTACTGTGATACTGTAAGTTCCAGTATCTGGTTTGTAGTCCTGCTCTACTACGAAATATGCTATGGTGAACATGACCTGCATATGATGCTTCGCAGGATACTTTGCATGAATATATGGGATTGATGTTAGCAGTGCACTCAGCATTTTCGGACCGATCAAGTGCTTTATTGACAGTACAAACTCTTATATCAGATTTGTCTTCTTTGCACTCTCGAGCTGAAAAGCTTGAAACCTCGTCATCTAAGATATTTGGCGCGGATAATTCTAAGTTCCGCAAATTGGAAGAGTTAAAGGAAGCCATTAGAGTTACCGAGAATGCTAAAACCTGTGCGGTCCAAGAGTATGAGCGGATCAAGGTACTTTAAACGTTTATTGAAATTTTCACTCCTTGCACAGATCGTTTTGTTACTTTTCGTAAATTGATTTTGAATCCAAGATAAGAACATCATCTTAAGTTGAAAAAGTGGCAGTTGGAATCAATTTTTGGCCTCATGTCTCATTCTCTACACACACATACTCCCTCCATCCCAATTTATGTTTCACACTTTCCTTTTTTGTTCATCCTAATTTAAGGTTCACCCTTTGCTTTATTCCCAAAAGGTAAAGTAATGAACAGTGTTTTGGACAACTTTATCATCATAAAGTTCAAGAATTACAAAAAAAATACTACTTATCTAACCTATTATTTACCCACATGCATCATGAATATTGTTTTGGGCAATTATATCCTCAACCACTTTATTATTTGGCCAAACTACATTTATCCCCCTGAAGTATACACCGAATCCCACTTTGCACCCCCGCGCGAAATTCGTCCCGATGTCATACCTAATGTTTGAATAATCCCACTTTGCCCCCTGGATCCTAACGGGCGCTAAGAAACTAACGAAATCGTCCATGTGAGTGTCACTTGAGGAGCGTTTTCTTCATTTAATTCAAAATCAAGAGGGCATTAATGTCTTTTTGGCCATGGGAAAACTTTCAAGGCTTTCTTCAAACAGTCGCCGTGATCCCGCAACCTCCACAATTTCCGCCACCACCAACCACCACGCCACCACCGCCTCCATTCAAACAATTTCACCCATCATCTTCCTCCCACCATCATCTTCAGCCCAAGTATCGCCTGCACACCATATTGCCCCACAAATCGACCGAATCTCCATTTTTTCCTTATGCTCGCCATCCTCCTTTCTCTTCGTATTTTCCTTGGATATGGCTGTTGTACCATAAACCTTCTTTTAATTATAACTCCATCATCTTCATCGAACACGATTATACACGATTTCCTAAGCATCACTCTCAGATCTACCCCAAATCCTTTCGCCCAGAAATACCCAATTTATCTCCATGAACATAGACTTAGGTCTTGGATAGATTAAGAATCAAGTGACGTTGATTTTCTGGTAGAAGGTGAGTGGTGATGTGGATGCATACCTGAGTACAAGAATAATGGCGTTTTTGATTTGGGTGTAGTTGGGAAAGGGTGGTGATTGAGAAGGAGAAGAGGAATTGGAAAGGGTGGTGGTGGCCGGTGGGGTGAATGGGGTAAGGGGAAAGAATTTGGGTGGGTTTTTTTCCTTTTTTTTTTGTTTTTTTTTGTTTCAGCACAACTTTATTTTCTTTTCTTTATTTGGTGTCTTGTGATTTCAAAAAAATAAATAAAGCCTTATAATTTTATTCTGTTTCTTTGTTTATATTTATTTATCAATAAGATATTTTTTCTCAAAAAAAACAAAAAAAATAAAAAAATCAATAAGATATTTTATCATAAAAAAGAGATTTTAATATATAATGTACCTTTTTTGTACTATAAGAGATTTTAAGGAAATAGATTTATATTGATAGAAAGATATAGAAATTTAATAAAATTAGAAGGTAAAAGACATAAATACCCGTCATGTGCCATGCACATGACCACTGTCGTTAAATTTTTAACGCCTGTTAAGATCCGGGGGCAAAGTGGGATTATTTAAACATTAGGTATGACATCGGGACGAATTTCGCGCGGGGGTGCAATGTGGGATTGAGTGTATACTTCGGGGGGGGGGGGTAAATGTAGTTTGGCCTTATTATTTTTACTTACATTGGTTTCTCAATCCCCATGCATAGTCAAAGGGTGAACATTAAATTAGGACGACGGGAGTATTTTATTTTCAAGACTTTTCTTTGTCAGGTTTTTGTTGTCTTACCTTTGTTTTAAATGATTAGCTTTAAGTGATTGTCAAAACTACTGAACACTTAATATATAAAGTCCGTTATGAGGAGTGAACTGCACACCACCTTTGTCAAGGGCAAAAGTGAATGTACATGCAAATTGACAAACAGGAATCATACTGTACCTTCAATCACTTTCAAGTTTATTAAGCTGTATTGTAAAATCGGAGATTGAATTTAGGTTGAATCTGACATTATGATTCTATAGATCTTCGGAGTTAGTTGGGTATCAGTTTTAAGGTTATTGTTGAATGGGTTGCTGTATAAGAGGAAGGATGAGCTGTAGGAAACAACCTCACTCTGCATTTTCTTGTTTTGCAGTTAGCATCTGCAAATCATACCTTAGATGGCTTGCCTTGGAGAAAATTTGATGGACCCATTAGTTAGACGAAATTGCAATTTTAGGGTTGCTAGCTGAAGGGTGGTGTTGTTGGTCATACATATGTACAGTATTTATATAAAACATGACATTTTGCATTTTGAGAATGAAAAATACAGAGAGAATGGAAATTGAGCCAAGGATCAGTAAAAAGAAATTAAGGGCAAGATGAAGGGGCTGTCAAGAATAACCTAAGCGAACTGTTTCTGTATTAATTTCTATTCCATGTAAAGGAAGGGAAAGACGCACTAATGAACAATGAGCTACATTCAGATCGTGAAACAGGAAGACAGCCAAAAGTAAAAGGTAGATTTAATACCCAAATTCAGAAGTGAACAACTGAGACATAAGTAAATTATCTCATTTGGTTGAACATCAAGTCTATTTCATAAGCAGCAGTATGGATCAATTAGGAAGATTGACCCAGCTCTCACCCCCACCAACTACTGTACGTTCATCTTACAATGACCTTGCCTGCATGATAGCTTGAATTTAAGGATGTGTAGTTACTACAATTATGACAGCTATTGAAGCTGAGTGCAAACAAGGAGCATAATGGATTTTTGGAAACTGTATTTGACTGCCTTTTCCTTCCATATCCCTTGTGTGCCTAGTCACTGTTGATAACTATTCCATCATGTCTTCATAGTTATGGCTGGTGTTCTAACCCTCCATAGTTGTGTGGATTGTCTGGGTCAGAGGTGGTAGGGTTGTGGGGGAGGGTAGGGGAGGAGACTTCATATATACCTTCTCTGAAAGGGGAGGGGCTAGATTTTGAAGTATCAATGTGAGTACCAATGTTCTGGGGGTAAAATTGTGAGCTGATGAGAGGGGTATAGCTTGAAATTTTAGTTCGTGTTTAGCTATGGTCAAGTCTAAAATAAGTCAAACTAATTTCTTAATTTATGCATAAGCTTGACTTATCATAAATATCAAGTCTTTGTTCAATTTTAAGGGCTTGGTTTTGTGTCATGAAAAGTGCTTTTCCGATCAACAGGAATCCAATTGCATACTCCTATTTTTTGTTTGTGGCATGAATACCTTCACCTTCGGTAGATTATCTTGTCTCATATGATGTCTGTATATCTGCAGGAAAATAATAGGAGTGAGATTGAAAGGCTAGACAGAGAAAGGAAGGCCGACTTTGTAAACATGTTGAAGGGCTTTGTCATTAATCAGGTATTTCCTTTTCCTAGTACATGGCTGGATCTTTCTATTGAATCGTGTTCACCTGGAGTATACTTTTAACATGCTTTCATTTGCAGTTCAAACGTCGGTAATATGTGGAGTCTCTTGATTTAATGCTTGAAGTTTAGGGTGTAATTCTGTTGTAAGCAGCTAATAGTTACATTGCATTCTTGAATTTTGGTATACTAAAAGAGATAGTCCAATAAGAGTTTACCAGATACAAGAATGATTATTATACGTTTAAAGCTTATAGTCCCGGGATTTTCCCTTCCCTAATGGAAAAATTCTTCGGGGTTTGACGGCGAGAATGTAGTTCACCAAGTGTACCTACGCTTTAGTTTTTTTTTTTTTTTTTTTTTTTTAACTGGAAGTGAAAGAATAAAGCAGCCTGGTGGGTAGGCATAAACTTTTGAAACTAGAGTCTTTCTTGGGAGTAATTGTTTAAGGAAGTTGCGAACACATTTTTTTTTATATCTCTTTAAGTGATCTTGCTAGTACTCCCTCCGTCCCAAAATGATCTTCCCACTTTTCTTCGCCATTACTACGAATGAACTTTGAGCAATAATTTTAGGTTGATTTGATTATACTAATGAAAATCTAAAACTTGTTATAGATACACTATCAACAATAGTAAGTTTTAGATTTTCATTAGGATGATTAAATCAACCTATTTTTTTTCCTCAAAAGTTCATTCGTAGTAACAATAAAAAAATTGGGAAGATAATTTTGGCACGGAGGGAGTATAAGTTATGTAAGGCCAAAAAACTGGTTTCCCAACTGTCCAGATCCCCACGTAAAAGTTTGAATCTGCTATGGATTTTATGCCTATGTGTTCTTTCATAGTTGGTCACCTTGTAATTTTTTTTGCTTAGGGCTTGTTTGGGCTCGGGAATGGGTGTCTAATATAAAATAAAAAAAAAAAAGAAATTTGGAAATGATAGGAATTGAATATTCCCATTCCCATGTTTGGTTTGTCCTTTTGTCTAAGTCAAGGAATGGACATTAGATTGCTTTTCCTATACTTGGTTCACATGCTTTGTTGCCTGTCTATATTTTTGGAGATCTCTATATTTCAAAATTAAACAAGCTGCTTGCCTAAAACCATAAATACAAATTAGTTATGAAAAATGATTTTGTCACAAAATCATTACAGGAGTATTCAGTGGAGTATTTTAATGTAGGGATTTGAAGCATAAGAAGGTAAAGCTAGACATAATATATAAATTGGGTCAAGATTTTTGGCCATGGAAATGACCCGTTATATATTTGTGTGTAATGATCACAATTCCTTTTAATTTTAAATAAAAACCTCCAAGTGGACAAATCAAGCATGTATGAGATTAAGGATTGATCAACAAAGTTGATAGAGAAACTACTCCCACATTGCCTTTCAGAGTAATAATATTTTGGAGGATAGGGAGTTTAGAAGAGATGAACATAAATATAACTGATCGAGATACTTTGATGATATCGTCAAGTGGGATAATGAATTTTGCCCATTATTTTTGCAAAATTTTAATGAGATAAGCTTTCGCGTAATCCATTCCTTGGGAATGGATATTAGAAACCCACCATTTATTGTGGGAATCAGATGACCTTAATAAAGGGTATTGATACCCGTAGGAAACTATTTCTCATTCCCTTATCCTGTATCCCAAACAAAGTTAAGTGTTAACAAGAACCAAATACCCATTCCCGAGTCCGGATTCCCATGTACCAAATGAGGTGGTAGGGGTATTTAAAACATTGATGTATTACCTTCTGACCCCTTCAAGTTAAGAGGATTTATCATTTTTCTTTCAAGAGAGGGTACACACACCTGCACTCTCAGAATCACATGATGCGGTGAATATACATATTCGAATCCTGTTGCAAAGCTTATTTGTTTTATGCACGGTTTAAGGTGTTCCACATATTGCATAGTTCCTTGATTCTCTTATGTTATTCCCTTGAATAATTTATGCTATAGCTGCTTGACATTCTCACTTTCACTCCAAAATCCCGTTCATATTCTTTAGATATTTGTTTTTTTCTTAAAGGCATACTCCCTCCATCCCATTTTAACCTTCAAAAAATGGTTGGGTACAAAAATTAAGAAAAAGGTGATGTGTCGTGACTTGTAAGTGTAGATAGTTTGGTAGGAGTGGGAAAGTGGGTTAGGGAATAGTTAGTGGATAATTGCTGTGAGTATGACATGTGGGGTCCACAAATAAAGAAGTGTAAAAAAGTTTCCTTTTTAGGTTTTGAAGTTTAAAATGGGACAACCAAAATGGAAAATTTTGAAGTTTAAAATGGGACGGAGGGAGTATGTGACATTAAGCTTGTTGGATTGAAAACATAGGAATAGTGAAAAGAAGAGGATACAATTTTAGTATCAGATAGTTAAATTCTGGATGAAATAACCTTACCAGTTGACTATCTCGTAGCTTGATGGTGGATCTTTTGAGTATGAACCATGATTACATCTTTTTGATACAATCATAATCGTCTTCCTGGGTGAACTGTTTTTGTAATTAAATGCTGCTTTTCCACCCCTGATGTTGTCATGAATTAACAGGTGGCATATACAGAGAAGATTGGAAACGAGTGGTCAAAGATTGTGGAGGAGACCCGTGGATACGTGAAAGAGAATGCTTGAGGTGTGAGATTGTACAGTTGGATCATTTGCTTTTCCTTCTCTTTCCTCATAATTTAAAAATGTGCATTAGCAGAAGAATATTTCCCCACATCCAATAAGAATAAGGTAAGGGACGGGTCATCTAATTTTTACATTTCCCCCCTCCTCCATAAGTTGCTACTACCGGATGGATGTTTTCGACTATTTGATGTTATAGATAGGTTTTTTACGCAGTTCTTTTTTCTTGTTTGATCTGACTTCATGTGGAATTCCTGAAAGTTAGATGTTAAGTTACGGTAAAAAGGATTGTAATATTAAAGACAAAACATTATAGTTGCCTGGTGATGGCACATTTTTCGTGTGGAATTACGCTATTGTATTGTGTGGACTTGTGTTCTGAATTTTACTACTATTTGCAAGGTCAGAGTTTGAGAAGGAAAAATAAATTATGTAGTATGATACTGAATGTTTATCATGCAATTCTTGTTCCAGGTGTTCCTTGCAGCTCCCTTCTCCATCTATATTTTACTCTGCAAGGTTAGAGTTTGACTTTTTGTTCTTTATAAAAAGTCAAATCTTTTCCGCCAGCAGCTGTGAAGCGGCGGCCATTTCCCTCTTTTTTTGTATCTAAAGAGTTTCACTTGACTACCTAGCGGACGACTTGGTTTCACATACATACTTATAACTCCAACAAAAGAATGAGGGATCTGGCAGCAGACCAGCAGCGAAATGACGGTTTCGCTGAGTTTACCAATTTGTGCACACCATTTTTTTTTTATACTACCTTTTATGGTTCAATGACTCGCATGTTTGGATGGCTTTCGTGAAATAAATTTTAATAACTGTGAGACGTTAAATTAAGAGTGATAAATGGTGTGGTGCATAATATAGAGAGAAAGTCTTAAGTCCTTTTTGCTTTACCACTTCCCTTTCGCATTTACTACCCGAGTTTCAATATAAGTTTGTAGCCATATTTACTTTTCTCTATAAAAAAAAAAATTGCAGTTGAAATTCCTGGTCATGGTTTCCAATTACTCCCACTCTGGCTCACCGCTCGTAACAAATACGCCTCATAACAATAACAATGGCCACACTTTCCTCTTCTTTGATTTGTCCCAACTCAAACATAAATGTTGCATTTTTGAATAAGAATTGGTTTTAATGCATTTTCAACGTGGTACAAGCAATGAACCAACAAGTTAAGCACATTTATGAAATACTGATAAGTCAAATGCGACGTTTATTATGAGACGATGGTAACTACAAATCTTGGTTTCAAACAAAATATATTAAATACAAATATATTAATACAAAAAAGATGATCGTTGTCATTAAGTGTTAGAATCTCATGATGCCAAGTGCGAACGTGTATCAATTAAATGTCACATATTCTCATCTAGGACTATTTTTATGAGCCAATTGCCGTGTGTTTATAATACAATTTAGAAATTATATTACGAAAATTACTTGCCCTAGCTAGTTCATGGAACAGGATCGACTAACGTACGTTCAAGAAAAATAATACAGATCTCAAACAATAAATGAAGAAAATAATACACATCCTAAATACTCCATCTGTTTCAAAATATCTGTCGCTTTAGGAGTAAAAATTTGTTTCAAAATATTTGTCGCTTTACTATTATCAATGCACTTTTATCATTTTGTCTCAGTTATACCCTTATTAATGATGTTGAAAGTATCTCTTATGCAAGCATTTAATCACCTAAAAATTGAATTATTTAGGGGTAAATGGGTCTTCTTAACATGCATTAATTACATTTCTTAATACTCCATCCGGACACAATTATAAGCAAAAAAGTTGGGCTTTTTTGGACCTAAATATAAGCAAAAAAGTTGGGTTTCAATACAAAACTCATTAAATATAATTGTATTTAATACTCATTTACCAAAAATACCCCTAATTAATTACTCATATTCAAATACAAGTGTACATTTATTACACATTAATATGAAGATATATTAGTAATTTTAATATATTTTTATTATAAAATCAAGACAACTAACTAAATTTAACAACTTTTTAATATGTGTGATTTTAGTTACTTTTGCTTATATTTATGATCAGAGAGGGAGTGCGTGTGAAAATGGCTAAAGCGCAGATATTATGAAACGGCTGGAGTAACAAATTCATGCACAAGTTACAACAAATCAAACCATCATATAAAATAGAGAATCAAAATATGAAAAAATATCAACCAGCACGCGACGAAATATTGGCAACACTGGCCGAAGCCGCCGCCTCAGCCATCCCGGGTTGCAGTCTTGAAGAACTACCCGGCAGCTCACTTTCATCAATGAACAAATCCTTAGGATCTCTAAATGCGCCGTGAATACAAACAACCCCCAGCCCGATTGATAACGCCGACGTGAACATTGATCCCACCGGAGTTAAGAAGATAACGATACCCGTTGCAACAATTAAGAGGGCTAGGGTTTCACGATCGGAAAAATTCCGGCCAAATAGCACAACCGGCTTATCGGAGGGGCGAAATAGGTAAAGTACGCCCCAAGCAATGAATAAACAAAAGAGAAGGATGAGATTGAAAGGGTGGGAGAGGATAGTGAAACCGAGCACGACTCCGAGTAAGGCGAGGTAATTGAAACTGAAGTAGGACAAGTTTTTTTGGATTCGTGAAACGACATCGGAGAGGGAAGACGGTCGGGAGAAGGAGCTGGGGTCGAGTAATTCGAACCATGGCTTGGTTCGAGCGAGGACTACGCGAACCGAGTCGAGGAGGTTGGTTATGGCGGAGCTGAAGGCTGGGCCGGCGGCGGATAACCATGTGAGGGGGTTGAATGTGGTGATGGAGGTGTAAACGGAGTTGGCGGTGGAGGTGGCGACGGCTACTGCTACGGCGGTTTGAGGTGGCGGGTCTGATAGTGGTAATGTTTGGTATGAGGTGGCCATGAAGGAAGTTTTTTGAATTCAGGAGAGATGGTTATACGTATTTAAGTAGGGATAGGTTAGTTACTGCGGAGAGGGCAGGTACAGTAAAGAAGTCCTTGTCCATTTTTTTATTTTTATTTTTAGCAATGTTAGGGGCACAAAATAAGCTCACAAAATGAGGTGACGATATTTTATTGGTTGAATCGATAATGGACCCGCCACACTCTACTTAAAAATACCAATAAAATCATGACACTTAAGATTTTGTGACTTTTTTGTGCCCCTAGTATTATTCTTTTTTTGTCGAAAGCCGAAAAAAAAAAAATACCCCTTATGTCCCATTTAAAATAAGTAGGGATAAGTGGATTTTTTTTTAAAGTGGAGTTTCTAATGCCCAAAATAGCAAAGTAAGAAGTTTGTTATGAGACTTAAAGAGTAGGGGTGAACTCGGTTCGGTTTGGTACGGTTTCTAGCTAAAACCTGAGCCGAACCGCATCTTATCGGTCTCCAGAATTTGAGTACCGAAATGTTTCGGTTTTAAATCGGCTCGGTGTGTTCGGTTTCGGTGTCGGTCGGTATCGGTTCGGTGTCAATGGGCTGATTAAATGGGAAGAAGTAGATGAAATCAGAAATTTTGGTCAAATTTGATAGACTAGAGAGAACGAGATTCTTACCTGAGCGGCGTCGTCGGCTACGGCAAGCAGGTGAAGAACCTGTAACACCAATAGATAGATGAAACAAATTCTGGTCAAATTTTGTGCAAATCGCAAGCCTAGGGTTAGCGGTTAGGTTAAGAACTCGAGAACGAGATTCTGATTTCATCAAAATTTAACAACATTAGATGAAATCAGAAAGCTTGATAGAGAGAAAGAGAACGAGATTCTTACCTGAGCGGCGTCGGCGGCTACGGCAAGCAGGTGAAGAAGCGGCGCAAGCCGCAAGGAAGAGTAGAGCGTCGTCGGCTAGGGTTAGGTCGAGATCGCGTGTGAGTGTGAACTACTACCAGTGGCGAATGTAGTATATCGCCAGGGTACGCAAGTGCATACCCTGGATTCCGCAATTTTTTTTACCGATTACCTATAAAAATAAAAAATTAGGGGTGCAAATTGTTACTCCCTCTGTCCCGATTTAAGGTTCTTAATTTTCTTTTTAGTCTGTCCCAATTTAAGGTTCTTACTTTACTTTATTACTTAAAATGGAAAGTGGGACCCACTTGTCATTCTCACAACAAAAATTCCATACCCACTTTCTCTCTCTTACTTTACTTTTTCTTAATCTCCGTGTAAAGTCAAACTAAGAATCTTATAGTGGCACGGAGGGAGTGTTTTTTAAAGGAAGAAGGGTGCAAAGTGTTACAATTAGAAGAGAAGTTAAACGCTAGGCAGGCTTACGGAATTCACAAATCCTTTCTGTTTTTCTTCTCCGCCGCAAACTGGAAGGGACGAGACGACGATCGCAAACTGGAAGGGACGACGATCGACGGAGACGACGGGAAAACTGGTGGTGTCGGTGATTACAGTGGCTGGCTTCTCCTTCCTCTGGAGCTCCGCTTCTCCGGCAATGTCTCAATCTCAAAAAGGTATTTTTTGTAATTCAATTTTAGGGTTTTAAAAATTGAAAATTGATGATTTGGGTTTTATTTAGCAAATACTTATTATTCCCTTCATAAATATGCATCTCAGTTTAGAAAATACTCTCTCAATCACAAGATAACAAATGTCATAATAAAAAAAAGTTTATTACAATTTTATCATAAACAAGTACTAATGTATTGTATGTTCTAGTTAACTGCGACATTGAAGTATGTAGATTACCTTGAGATTGATCATTACACCTTCCTTTATTCGTTTTTTATTCGTTTAATGGCGCTAGTAGAGAATGTGTGCTTCACACAGCATCATTGCGTATAATTATGTTCTATCAAAGAACTATGCAACCGTCTCGCACCGCGAGACGCCCCCTCCCAAAATCCACTTGTTTGTTAAAAAAAAAAAAACCTTCAATAATTTTAAAATGCTATATCTTAAGATTTTGAAGTCGATTTTTTTTAAAAAAATACCGCTGTGTTCGTTTCGATGAGACGAATAAAACTACATAGGTCATGATATGTTTTTTTTTTTTTTTTTAAATATATTTTGTAACATACAAAACAAGTGAGCTGCTCGTCATAATAAAATGTAACACTTTCTTATGAAGAAAGTAACAGTTTGGTCTTAAAAAAGTAACACTTTTTATTGTAAAATGTAACAGCAGTTTCGCAAATAATATAAATAATTTTTGTGATTAGAAAATGTACTCCATCTGTCCCTAAATGAGTGACCAAATTTCATTTTAAGGGACACTGAAAATCTCAACTTTTTGAACAATTTGGTAACAACGATTCATATATAATCTTGTAATCTCATTTCCAAACCTTTAGTTTTGCACGTATAAAGAAACCGGTGAAAAAAATTTCAAAAAAAAAAACGTTTAGGGAGAAAGTTATGTTAAAAAAAGACACTCATTTAGGGACAAAGATTTCTTGAAAATGGACACTCATTTAGGGACAGAGGGAGTAACACTTTCTTATGAAACACTTTATTCTAAGATGTAACATCAATTTCGCAAAATAATATAAATAGTTTTTTTTGAAAAAAAAAAAGTGTTACATATGAGAAAAAAGTGTTACATTTCCTTATAAAAAGTGTTACTTTTGCTGGCTAGCAAAAAATGGTAGGAATTTTCTTTTAAAAAAAATAAAAAAATGGCGGGAACTGTCTCACAAGGTGAGACCGTCGCATAGTAGTCCAGCTCTCTATCAAATAGCTTTAATGCATGCAAAACTGACATTGGTTGCCCGGTTTAGCTTTAACACAAATTAGCTTAACACAAATCCATGATCTTAGTTGAAAACATTTTTATTATGTAATTTAGTGTAACATTTCCTATAAATTGGTGGAGTAGTTTATTACTCTACATGCCATCTTATAGATTATTATTTTTAAATCCCTTTTTCCAACAAAATATTAGTGTCGCTTAATCTTGCGTATTGAGACATTCTTATTTCAAGTGGGACGGAAGAAGTAAACCTTATGCAGCCACGAAGTTCATGATGATTTAATTTATGAAAATACTCCATCACATTCTAGAAAATAAACACAATATTAATCATCCTAACCACTTAATTATGGGGTCCATTACAAGAAGTTTGATTTTTGTTTCTTATTAATATTAGGGTTAATTGCAATTTAGACCCTAAAGTACCATACCACCCTTCCAAGCGAACCCCGATGTGTTATTTTTTTCAAATCGGGTCTTGATGTTTTTAAAAGTCGCCAGTTAAGGCCTTTTTGACGGATTTCGTTAAAAAGTCAGTTATGTAGCATGTGCCATGCACGTGACTAACGGAATTGGGTGACTTTGAATTGCTATTAAGTTTTAAGGGTTATAAATGACATAGTCTAAAAATAATGAGAAGGAACAAAAATATATAAGTCATATCTCCCACTTTTCTCTCTCCCAAAAATCACTATGCCGTCATCTCTCTCTCTCTCTCTCTCCCTATCTCTCCCTCTCTCTCTGTTTATCGCCATCGCCGGCGAACGAACGCCGCCTCACCCCGGCGATTACCTTACCCGCCGTCATCTATCCCTCTCAGTTCGTCGTCTCTGCTCTTTTTCTTTCTCTAATTCGAAAGACCTAATTGATGAACGAAATCCCCAATTTCTCTCTACTTCTACTTGGATCCATGATTACCTTACCCGCCCCACCGGCCGCCACCCCTCCTTTTCCCTTCGCCCTGCCACCCTTCCCCTCCATACTACCATCTCGCCTCCCCGTTCGATTTATGCCCAGGTCTTCTTCTTCCCCAATTTCTCTCTACTTCGTAGTAATTGTTCTGTTCAACAATTGAAATCGGTGGGTACAACGGCAATTGGCTTGGGCATCTGAAACGTCTTCTCCAACTTTCAATTCGAGAGTTTTGTTCATCGATTTGGGAGGCATTTCAATCCTAGATCTGAGATTTGAAGTTATCTTGTTGCTATTTTAAAATTTTATTTCTCAAATATATCTTATGGGTTTGATTTTGAATTACAGTTGTTCTTGATTTCTTGTTGCTTTGGTGGTGGTTATTGGTGGCGGTTGTGGTATTAGACGGTAGTGATGGCAGTGGTGGTGGGTGGTGATGATTTTATGTATTAAATTTGATGGGGTTGGTGGTGGTGCAGTGGTGGTGGTGCAGCGTGGTAGCGGCAATGATTGGAATGGATACTCTCGGTTCAACGAACCCAAGCACTGGAGAGAGAAAAAAAATACCAGGGAATTTTCAGTGAATAATTCAATAAGTTTTTGGCAATTATGAATAGATAATTATTTATTAAAAAAAAGGTGCATTATATCCAATTAAGATTTTTTTTTAAATGAACTGATTTTAAATAATTATAAAAAAATTACTCCCTCTGTCACTAAATGAGTGTCCAAATTTCATTTTAAGGGACATCTGAAAATCTCAACTCTTTGTACAATTTGGTGCCAAAGATTCATATATTATCTTGTAATCTCATTTCCAAACATTTAGTTTTGCAAGTATAAAGTGACCGGTGAAAAAAAATTCGAAAAAATATATTAGGTACAAAGTTGTGTTATAAAAAAGAACACTCATTTTGGGACAAAGATTTTTTCTTGAAAATGGACACTCATTTAGGGACAGAGGGAGTATTTTTTTGCCATGAAAAGAATAAAATTATGCATTTCTTTATTGCTTATATATTAATACTTTTTAATCCTTTAAGTTTCAAAATTTTCACTTAACCACTTAATAGCTAATATCAATTCAAAGTCACCCAATTCCGTTAGTCACGTGCATGGCACATGCTACATAACTGACTTTTTAGCGAAATCCGTCAAAAAGGCCTTAACTGGCGAGTTTTAAAAACATCAAGACCCGATTTGACAAAAATAACACATCGGGGTTCGCTTGGAAGGGTGGTATGGTACTTCAGGGTCTAAATTGTCATTAACCCTTAATATTATATGTCCATTTATAGAATCTAAAACCATGAATTCCATTATTTCTTTACTTTGAAACATAATACTTAATTTAAGACAAACCAAAAAAATCTGCTAAAAAGAGAAGTTTGACATCGATTATGGATGGAGTAACTTAACAGATCTTAATTGTGCTGAAAAAGATTTGCAACTTTTGGGCACATCGATTATGGGGCTTAGTAAATTAACACCTTAATTGTGCTGAGAATGATTTACAACTGTTGGGCCGTTTTGGATGGTTTATTCCTAACCATATATAGTCGGGAGAGGGTATTGAACTCAAGAACGACGGAAAGACTTAAATCTCTTCAAAATGCCGCTTGGGCACAAACCCTTTTTTGTAGGGTACTTTGGGGCATCTGATGGTTTGAAATCTTCAATGAGCCATTGCAGTGTGCTCCAAAGTCAAACCCCACCGCCTCAGGCTCTAGTCACCAACACCAACTATTTTGAGACGAATTAATTAAGAAAAATTGAGAATTATAATATCTATTTTGAGATTGAATAATAAGAAAAGTGAGAAAATTATGGGATGAATGGAGTATCAAATATTGCAAAAGAACATGCATTGACTATCAAATGATCAAATCATGTCTCTCATTTCAATAGTTACGCCCACCACTGTGCTATAGGTGCTATGGCACGTTTTAGCACATTTTATCCAAACCCTACAATGTCTACTCAATGATTCTTTCAATCTTCTACTCCCTCTTTCCCAAAAGAATCTTCTGCTTTGCCATTTTTCATTGTCCCAAAAAATTCTTCCCGTTTCTACAATTTAGGCTTAAAAGTGGATAAACAAACATGACTAGTGATGCAAGTGTTCATATCCTTAAAAATTTTGAATAGTCAAATGTGAAGATCATTTTGGGACGGAGGGAATAGTTCTTTACCTTAAAAAAGAACATTTCGTCGGCGAAGTCTGCAACTGTGATCCACAAATTAAAAACCGTCAAGTCATGCCCTCATGAAAATAAGTGAAAATTTACCATATCTGGGCTGTGATCTTGGGGGTGATAAAGAGTGGTTTCTTCCTTTTGCTGTATCAATCTTTTAATGTACAAGCAGCTGTGTCCAAGTATGAAAAAAAAGGTTATGTTTGAGTAAGCTTCAGTCCCTGAAGGTATATGGAGATGAGTGAAGAATCAAATCCAATTACGCAAATAACAAGCAGAATCAAGCAGGACACATGCATATAAGTCATGTTATACTGTTGAATAACAAGCCTTCGTTTTCAATTTGAAAATTCGGGTGCTTGGGAGTCCCTCCCTACTTTCCTTTTTGGCGTGTCCCAAAAAATACTCAAATTTCTATGGAAGACAATGATTTTAGTGTACTTTCAAGTAAGTAAAACTACACTCTTAGAAAATTTAACTAGTCAAATGAAACTACTTTCTTTTCTTTTGGAACATAGGGCGTACTAGACAAATTAAAAGCAATGGCAGTTCCGTGCCGATTGAGGGTCCAAACAAAAAGCTAGAATAGTGCCATAAGCATACTTGTGGTTGTGTAAGATGCTTGCACACAAGGCCGACTCGGACATTTTATAGCCCTGGGGCGAAGTAGAATTATTGGCCTTGACAATAGATGATGAAATAGTTTAAAAACTTAAACGAATAGTTGAATTGCCAAAATTTATGTTGACCATGTTACACAGTATGAGAAAAAAATATTAGGGTAACAAAAAAGAGCTACAAAATAAAAGATTATGAACAACAAAATTACAAAATAAATAAACATATGAGGTCCCCCTCTCCCCCTCCCCCCCAAAAAAAAAGGAAAAAAAAAAAAAAATACAATATAAAATATTACACGTAGCAAAATAAAAATAAAAATGTGAAGCTAGAGAAGAAAATATTATGTCTAACCAAGATATAAAATAATAAATATAAGGAAAAATATGTTTATATAAAAAAATCTATTAAAATACACCCAAGCAGATGTTGGAGATTATGCCATAGGCCCTTGAGAAAGGCCTTGCGTTACATCATGTTCTCATTTGTTATGGAGTTAACAACCCTGGATCATTATATGTTTTACATGTTTATTATAATAATCCCTGTCCCTAGTACTTATGAAGGACTAGTATAAGTTTAATCGATGATCATATGATGATCATGTGTATGTGATACAAATTAAACTTGTGGGTACTTGTTGGTGAACAAGTACTGGACATGACCCACCTATGAGATTTATATTATAGTCAGATGTCATAATTAAATCTCATATAGTTATATCATTTGATGTCCTTAGACCTGAGATTATCATGGTCTTGCACATGATGAACATTATGTTTGACACACTCAAACGCTACCGCTAACCGGGTGGTCATAAAGGCTATGATTGGCATAATTGGATTCTTGTAGGGAAGAATGATAAGTCAATATGGAATTTGTCCCTCCTCAAGAGAGATATCTGCTTAGGCCACTCGTAGAGTGAGATTGATGAAATGCGTGGCCACGCTCAAATGAATTGATGTGATCAATGTCATTTGCTCATATCAATCTACTCGAGATCGAGAAAGCATTGAACGAGATAAGTTGACGTGGACCATGACTTATGCTCAATATGATATCGCGTGACAAAAGGATTGTGATATGTTCTATGAGGATAACGAACTTCGTTAAGTTATATTAACTGGGTAGTCATGATGGCTTGCTAGAGTCCGCTCATGACATATGGGTTTTGACTTTGGTTTGACTCATTACCAACTTAATATAATCCTATGGGGTCACACACAAAAGAACGAATTAAGAAAACGCAAGAGGCTGAATTCTGGCGGGCACGGCCGTGCCAGTTATAAAGCACGACCGTGCCAGTTTACAAGCTCGACCGTGCCAGAATCCAATTTCGGCAGATCACGCTCGGACCTAGTGGCACGGCCGTGCCATTTGGTGAGCACGACCGTGCCAGATTTCATGGAGCCATATTTTGGTAAGTTTAATTGGGTGACAGGATTAGGTCTCAAGAGTCCTTAAGGGTTAAGAATTTTTGAGTATAAATAATCCTCTCTCACCAGCCATTAAACTAATGCAATACATATGTTTGAGAAACATATTCTTGAGCCTAGATTGAGAATCAAAAGCTCAAGAACACCAAAATTCATATAGTCTTTGAAGATTAGAAAAGTGTGTTTTCTAATGGGTCTAGCAATCCAGATCTAGAATGGTTCTAGATATACACATAGAGGGTGCTTGCTTTAGCATCTCAAGTTCGTGTTCCTGTGATCCTGATTCAAAGAACGCGAAGAACGAGGAGATCAAATCATAAAGCTTGCAGACTTGAAGATTTGAAGATCCGAAAAATTTTAAACGCACAACATGGTTAGTATTCTAAATTCATCTTGCTATTAATTTAATCATCATGAATGGATCTTGGGGCTTAGGGTTTTGTTGATTTCTTTTGCTGTCTTCCGCTGCGCAACGACCCTCAAAACCCAACAGCAGAAGTAAAAGCTTAGACCCAAGAACATGTTAAAAAGCAAAAAATATTTTGCATAATAAATATGAAAAATATCAAATATGATGGTACGAAAACAACTTCAAAAGAAAAGGCACATATAACAAAGATATGGAAAAAAATATTAGGACCCAAAATATTGAAAAACCAAATATTATATTATATACAAAAAAAGTGTGAGAAAAACGACGTCTCAAAAGTACACAAAATTATGTATAGTAAATATGAAACATTATTAAATATGAGGGTCCATAAAAAAGCTTCAAAATAGATGAACTTGTACAATAAAAATATAAATAAAACAACTATATAAGGACGTCAAAAAATTTAATATAAAATATTATATTAAGTATAAACAAAAAAAATAAAAATGAATGGCTCAAAAAATATGCAAGAGAAATTTTGTGCACATACAAATATGAGGAAACCAAATTTGAGGACCCGTAAAATTGCAATAGAAAGAGATTATGTATAGTAAAAGTATGAAAAAAAAGGCAAATATGAGAAAATATAAGGGCCCAAAATATGAAAATAAATGATTAGACCATCCACAGTGGTTCAGTACCTCTTTTTCATTCAACACCTACTTTATCACTCCACCTCATCTTCTCTCTCCATCCACCTACTCATTCAACAACCCATCAACTTTTACCCCTTCCAATGGTTTATTTAATATTTTTCATTCAACACCCTCCCAACTCATCATCCTACCCCACCACTTTTATTTTATTTTTATAATTAAAACGGACCAACCATAGAGTGACACGCGGCGCAAGAGGATGGGTTTTAATCTGATAATGCTCCCACTCGCAGCCCACACTCTCCGTTCGCGCACGTGTAGGGCACGCACCTCGTCGGCGCCATAGGGAAGAGACACGTGTCCTGCTTGGTTGGCCCACCTCTGACTCCAATGCTTGTTGATAGCTATCAATACACACTCCTCATCAATAACCTTCCAACACACCATTGTAAACCCTCCCATTGTTGACCACCATTCAATAGCCCATTAAACAACCCATTGCAAATGGTCTTATATACAACAAAAGTATGAAAGAATAAAAAAATTACGAGGGCCTAAAAAATGCAATATTGGTTCACCAAAATGCAATATAAATATAAAAAGACAATATTAAACTATAAAATGAAGACATCAAAAATCAACCTTGGACTTACTCCCAAATGCTTAAAGCACTTTACCATGTGCCAAAAAATGCAAAACAAAATAGTATACACCTATAACAAAATAAATATTAAAAATTGAAGCTTAAAAAGAAAATATTAGGTCTAACTAAGATATAAAATAATAATATAAGCCAAAATATAATTATGAAAAAATAATATATATGAAAAATATTAAATATGAGGGCCCTTTTAAAGCTTCGAAAGAAAAGATACATATAACAAAAATTTGAATAAAAAAATATTAGGACCCAAAAATATTGCAAACAATAGTATATTAAATGATGAGAGCCTAAAGCGAAGGTTATGATACATACCCAAGGAATAGTACAAAAAAAATTATGTATAGTAAATATGAAAATTATTAAATACGAGAGCCCATAAAAAGCTTCAAAATAATTGATGTTGTACAATACAAACTTGATTAAGACAGTATATATTAGGACATCAATAATTCAAGATAAAATATTATATTAAGTATAAACAAATAAAAGAAATGGTTACCTCAAAAAATATGCAAGAGATTTCATGTACATAAAAATAGCAAGTTTTTTTTTTGAGGACATGTAAAAGTGCAGTACGAAAATATAATTTTATGTAAGAAAATATAATACGAGAGAATATAAGGGCCCAAAATATGAAAGAAATGATTATATTACAAAAAAAATGAAAGAATTTTTTTTATGAGGGGCTGAAAAATTGCAATATTGGTTCAACAAATTGCAATATAAGTATTAACAAAGACAATATGACATGTACAAAATGACGACATCGTGAATCAAACCTTGGACTTACTCCCAAACGCTGAAGCAATTTACCATGTGCCAAAATTTATTTTGGGCCCTGGTGGTCAGGTCACCCATTCCCTTGGGCACTGTGGAACAATTTTTCATCTTTCATCACAATTCCACCTCTAATTTATTTCAAGTCCATCTATTTAGATTTTCAACTCCATGTTTTCATTTTGAGAAATTAATATCTAAGGAATTTAATATTGGGCGACTCTCCTGTGCGGCCGCCGCACGGCGTGCGACGGCGCCAGGAGCCGAGCCACCAATTTTTTTTTTTTTTTTTTTGCCACCCCAACTTTTTTTCTTCCAACAAAAGTAACACTTCTTATAGCGAAATGTAACACTTTTTTAATTCAAATGTAACACTTTTTTTAAAACACAAATGTACCACAATTTTGATGCAATAAATTAAAGATT
This sequence comes from Campanula takesimana, assembly GCA_026119855.1. Lineage (NCBI taxonomy): Eukaryota > Viridiplantae > Streptophyta > Magnoliopsida > Asterales > Campanulaceae > Campanula > Campanula takesimana. The sequence goes on from JAOWBW010000412.1 coordinate 683,967, forward strand.
GACAACTAAACAAATGTCACACTTTTTATAAAAGAATGTAACACTCTGTTTTTCAAATGTAACACTTTTTTTCTCCCCAAAATTAACATATGATTGACAACTAAACTAATGTTACATTTTATAAAAAATGAATAACATTTTTTTTTCTCAAATTGTAACAGTTTATATTCTGAAATGTAACATTATATATGAAATGTAACAATTTTTTATTGAGAAAGTAACAATTGAAATGCAAAACCTTTTTTTTTTTTTTGTAAAAACTGCTGTTACATTTAACAGTAAAGAAGTGTTACTTTTTGAAGATGAAAGTGTTACTTTTATCAGAACAGAGTGTTACATTTTCAGCTGACAACAGATCAATTTGTTTTGTGTGTAAAAAATGTATTTTTTTTTTAAAAAATCAAACCATGTCATGACCTATGTAGTGTTATTCGTCTCGTCGAGACGAACACAACGGTATTTTTTTTTAAAAAAATCGACTTATAAATCTCAAGATATGGCTTTTTAAAGTTTTTTTTTTTAAATGGGACTGGGCGGGCCAACCCGGATCCGACCCATGGGCGGACCCGCCGCACAGCTTGAGTTGCCGCAAATGAGAATTTGTCTTTAATATTTTATGCTTCTGTTCTGTTGGCTAGTGATTCAAAATCTTAACTCTAAATGGACCCCACAATCTCAACATAATTGCTGGATGTTAGAGAAAGGATCGTCCCGCTATTTCCCAGCCAGCATTTCGTCAGAGTGCAGTTAGACATGATAGTTAATTCAAAAACTCGAATTAAAACAAAATAGAACTTATAATACGATATTTTACACGTAAAGAGCAAATACTCTGAATTTTACCACAGTTGTTTAGTTGAACGGGTACAACTAACCGAGATAGTGAGAAAACATACCTTAGCAGCGTATGTCCTCACAAAAGGGCTTCTTTCACCAACTTCAAATTGATTCTTCTACGCCTGAAAAGGGCTCTATTCTGTGTTGAGCTGTTAACAAGCTAATTGCATCACATGTGCTAAACACTTACAACTTATCATTAAGCATGAGGAAATAAAAGCATCAAAATACTGATGACGTATATAAAGAAAATGAAATTAAAAGTGTACAAACACACATAATATTGTCCAAGGTATGCAGGTGCAAGCTGGTGGATAAAACAATATTTTCGTCTGAACAAAGGGGAATTCAGACACATATATGCACCATCATACAAATATATATCCTAATTGCGTATAAAAAATGAGAATTATAATAAGAAAATTACACCTGGCCGCACTAATTGTGATCCTCTCGAAAGCTAATGCTGTTTCTCTCGGGACAAGGTCACTGACAAATCCTAGCTTAACTCACTTCGACGGATCAATTTTCATTTCCTAAAAAGAAAATCCTAACAGGTTATCAAGATAACTCAATATATATATATATAAAATTGATTTAGTACCAGTATGTAGTTGCTAACTATGATTGAATACTTGTTTCCATAGCAGAGGACTGCATAGGGACCCTGGTGGGAATGAGAATCTTCATTTGTTCTCTGAAAATCTCAGCTAGTGTGCGGTTTCCCTACATCTTTTTATTTTATCTACATAAAGAAATTATATACACTAGATATAGCCTTACATGATGAAGATGTCTAGATAATCTTTCGGCACAAAAAATCAATGCCAAAGACCTAGTAGTTGGTTTCAATTACTTTGGTTCTCTATTACTTTCAATGCCCTATTGCTGGACGAATGAACAGAAGATATTAACTTTTTGGTGACATACGAAAAGGGAGTTTGCACCTCGAAAGCTGATGTTAGAGAAAGTGATTGTCCAGAAGGCCGCTATCTCCCAGCCAGCATTTCCTCAGAGAGCAGTTAGACAAGATAATTAATTGTGGAAGTACTTAACATAAAAAAAAAATTAAAAACTCGAATTAAAACAATGATTATAATATGATATCTGACATGTAAAGAGAAAATACTCCGAATTTAAAGTTGGAATCACAGTTTAGTTGAACGGGTACAGCTAACCGAGATAATGAAAGTATACCTGAGCAGCAGTTGTCCTCCGTAAAGGGCTCCATTGTAAGTTGAGCTGTGACCAAAAGAGACGAGCCAATTGCATCAAATGTGCTTGACACTTGCTAACTGAGACATAAGAAAAGACAACACATAATTTGTATGAGTAATGTACGGTTCACCACTGAATCGACATTGCAGTTTCCAGAATGAGGGCACATGATCCCTATCCTCACACAGAAAACCTGATTCTAGAAGCAGTGTTCTGCTTCTAGAATGGATATTACACAACCGAATCAACTAAACGTTAAGGGCCCCTGATCCAGGTTTGCCTTTTGGCAACTAATGTCCTCCTTTTGAATTTGACTAATTGTTGTTAATTTGCCTCACTACTGCGACCAACATCATCCTCTTTGCCAAATCTATAACAATATAATAGCAGGATCGTCTTAGGAATAGTGTTGGCGCTCAACTTCTCGGTGGCTTTTTCGTAATAAACTGTAAGGGCATAAACTGTAATTATCTCAAAAAAAAGGTCTAGCAACAAAAAGCTCGAGATATTTTTTGAGTTGGAAAGACATTCTCTTACTTCTTATTCTCTCCGTCCTCCCCAAATGTCGTCGGCGGTGACGCCGACACAGACAGTGACTCCGCCCCCTCCCACAAGCCATAGGCTAAATCTCTTTCTTACTACTCAAAAGGTCAGTAGAGATTTTTTTTTTTTAATGAAAAATAACTCATGCCGTCGAAGCTGTTGATGAGGAAGTGAGATGAGTTTGAAGCAGCAGCGGGTTGAATGAGGCGTGGTGCGGGCTGCGGTCAAGGAAGAAGAGTCCAACGGCAGACAAGGATAAGAAGGAAGTAGAAAAGCTCAGCAGAAGCGGCGGGGGTCTAAGGGCACCGGATCTGTTCGTCGTCGACGGTTGTGGGCCGAATTCAATTGACCGGATCCGTGCAAAGCGCTTCCGGATCTGTTCGTCATCGACGGTGTCAGAAATATCCGGTTGATGAATAAACGACAGTGGCGAACAATATTAGATGGTATCTCCTCTATATTTTCATCTCTTTCGGCCAGTCTTCTCTTCGATTGGCCTTCATACTTATCCTAGATTGACATAAATTTATAATACAACTGTAGAGAATATGAGGAGAATGATTTTTGTTTGTGAAATCGCGAGAGAGAGAGAGAGAAAGAGAGAAATAGCGTTTTAGGAGGGAATAGGTGCATTTTGTGAAACTATTGTCTAAAAAAATGATTTTGTTCTGAATTTGATATGCAGCGGTGGTATCCGGACAAATGGACTAGAAACCCTTCTCTATGGGGTGAAGCTAAGCCAAAATTTTAACTAATTCAAAAGCTTATTCAGGTAATTTCTAATCTGCTTTGAATTTTAGGGTTTCTTTTTCTAATTTGATTTTTGCATATTGATAATGTTTACGAAGAAGTGCTTAGTTGGTTGAATGATTGTTTGCTGTATATTGTATGTGAATAATAGGAAAATGCCTTTGCAAACTGATTAGAAACAAATATGTGGGAATCAGAAAAAACGATATGCAACCAGGCCAAAGCTATGAGCTACGCTCAATCGAGAAGGTGGGTTTGTTGCGAAGAACCCGATTACATTAGACAATTAATCTCCGAACTCTTGAGTTATCCTCATTAACCGCTTGAATGGCATCAAACACTATCTTTGAATCGACTTCGAACACCTCTATATCAATCCCTACGGCTTCTATCCAGTAAACAGCCTCTAATAAAGACATGACTTCTCCACTTTGACTTTGACTTTCCCATGTTGAACCCGAGTGCGAACAACAATCATTTCTCCTAGATAGCTTTGAATCACCATTCCTAATCCTGTTTCCCCAGTATCATCAAAGATTGCAACATCATGATTAATTTTCATAAACTGCTTTGTTGGAGGGTGCCAAACAGGGCACTTCTTTGATTGAATGCATGTGGTTGTCGTTGACATAATTCTTGAATGAGCATCCAGCCATTCGCTTAGAGCTTGGTGAGCTATGTTGTCTTTGTTTTGAAAATCGAGCATAAGGTTATTGAGAAATATAATTACTGGAAAATCTAGATGTTTCAATCTTTTTTTTCCTTTATTGAGATCTGATGGATTTTCATTCTCTTTTTTAGTTTCTTTGCGGTATTTTCGTCAATTAAAATATTTATAAATTTAGTGTAAGTTACAGTACTATTTAATGAAAACGAAAGACTTTCAAAATGTAGTAATGAATTTTCACTTATCTTAATAAATTGTTTTTCGATAGTGCTGGTTTTATAGTTGTTGGTTTGTTGTTCGTGAATGTGTTTGGTGGTGGTGGTGGTGGTGGTGGCGCGGTTGTTGTGTTGGTGGTTGTTGGGCTGGACTCTGGTGGATTTAGTGAGTTGCAGTGGTGGTTGTGCTGGGTTGTGGTAGTGAGTGAGATGATGGTTGTCTTGAGGCGGTGATTGTTTGTAGTACTATTTAATGAAAACGAAAGACTTTCAAAATGTAGTAATGAATTTTCGCTGTTGTGTTGGTGGTTGTTGGGCTGGACTATGGTTGATTTGGTGAGTTGCGGTGGTGGTTGTGCTGGGTTGTGGTAGTGAGTGAGATGATGGTTGTCTTGAGGCGGTGATTGTTTGCAGTTGACTTAAAAGTCACGGTGGTAGAATATTTGGTGGTGGGGTTGTGGGGTGAGATGGTGGTATTTTCTAATATTGATTCAATTACTAAAAAAAAAACAAAGATGTTATTGGGAGGATTTCCGGTCGGAGTACGCTACCACTTTGCTATGTTTTAATATTTTTTCCCGCTACTTTGATTTTATTTTCTTCATTTTTTATGCGGGATTTTTATATAATTTCACGCTTAATATTGTTTGTAGATGTAGACTTCAATTGCATGTTATTGATCTGAGCAGGGTTGCACGATTCGTAGTTCGTCCGATTCGAATTCGCGATACGAATACGCGATTCGTTCAACTTATGGAATCCGATACGTAGAGTATTACAATTATTGCGATTCGCGAATTCGCAATATTAGTACGTATGATTTAAATAATTATTTAAAAAATATATAATACTAATAAACTTACTTCTCATAGAAAATCAACTTAACGTTCTATTACATCATCGAAAAAAACACCAAAAAGAAACATTCATGCTGAGAAACTATAATAGCACCTACTAGCAGCTAGCTACACCTTTTCTTTCCCTTTAGTGGGTTTGTGAGAATAGCCTTTGGAACCAGAAATTTGTAGCTGTAGTTATATGAACGCTGTGGCTTGTGGCTTTTCAGCTTTCAATAGTTGGTTGAAGTCATCCTTGAAAACATATCAAAAGTTAATGTACCATATTCTTTTATTGCAGCAATGACTTTTCAGTTTTAGAGGATATTAATGGCGAATTCTAAGAGATTTTTTAAAGTATTCGAGCACGAATCGAAGATAACGATTCGCGAATTCCACCGTATCGATTCGGTATCGAATCGCGAATCGATACCTGCGAATCGATACGCGATTCGAGGCTATCCGGAGAGTATCCTGCAACCCTGGATCTGAGTTGATATATGCATCCTTAATTTTATGGGACATAAAATGTTTTCATTTGAACGGAAAAACTGCTGCTGAACTGCGTTCCACAAATAAGAAACTTACTATGAAATTTTGTTGGGTTGAAAGCGAGCCAGATATTAAAGTATTTCAGTTGTGAATTGGTTTTTGACATGGTTTTGTTGGTAATGAATTTGACTGGAGCAAGTTGTTAACACCATTTATGCCTCCGATAGTTAGAGTGGTTAGCACCGAAATTTGCTTGGGTGTTAAGCGATGTCTAATGATATTTTTCAGAGAATGATAATCTATAACTATATAATAACAGGATAGTCGTAAATGTTGGTGTCAAGCAGGTTATCAAGCAGGGGTGCACATCAAAGAAAGGAGATTCAAGGGAAAGAGAGACGTCCATACTTGAAATTACTCTTGAAAGCCTTCAGTAAGTTTTAGTTTCAGATTTATTTATTTTTTGGGAAAACAATTTGGTCTAATTTTTGTAAGTATTGTTTAGTTACTAATTTGTTGTTTATTTTACTGTAGTGGCATCACCTTACCATGTACTGTTCGGGGTGAAATTGATGTGTCTTATACACTACTTGGAAAATAACAACGAATTGTTAGTTACTATAATCATGCAACTTTGTCAAATAAAGAAGTACAAAGGTGAAGTTCGTGTGTCAAGCACTTACTATGTGTCCAAGGTGATATACAGAATGTAAGAGATTGTGGTTTCTGGAATGGGTAAGCTATTTGTATTTTATACAAAGAATATTTTTATTTAAAAAAAATAAAAAAAAATCTTCAAGTGCGTTGGCAAAAATTACACATAAGAATGATTTTCCTAGGTTTTGCCTCGAGAAATATGTTGGTGAATGTGGAAATCTAGAAACAGGTTCTAATATATTTTTTTATTGCTCTTGAAATTAGGCTGGATGAAATTGAAGGCGCAGTTGCACAACCTGTTTTTAATCTGCCTATGCCTACTTCTGAAAGTGCAAAGATTATTTGGAGTTATCCCGTAATCGGACACCAAATCAGATTATCAGAACTCGTGAGGTGATAATGGTTTGTGATGTTGGTAATATAATACGTAAATTAAGTCATTTGGATTCTAATTTGGTTTTTCTTGAATACAGATTAGAAATTTTTGGATGTATTGTCAAATTGTTGTTGTGGTCAATGTGTATGAATGGAGCTATCTTTCATGCAAACAATGTTACAAGAAACTCATTCTAGCTGGTGGCATCTTTTACTGCTAACATTTGAGCGTGTTGGCAATCCAAGGTAATGGCTACAAACATAATTTTGTACAATATGTATAGCTATTTTGTCGGGATTCACTGTTGGCGCACGTAGGTACAAGATTCAAGTAAGAGTAGTGGATGACTATGGGAATGGATCTTTAATTCTTTGGGATCAACTATTTGAAAAGACTGCGAGTGAAGTAATTGCTACAGTTAATGGGGATGTAAGCTACTTCTTCCTACTCTCACATTTCTTAATGCTAAGCTATAGTATACGGAGTATACTTCTACAGTAATATACTCCTCCGTCTCGGAAATTTTATCTCATTTTTTTTTTTTTTTTTTTTTTGTCAATACATGTTGGTACAATTAAATTATAAAAATTGTTATTGGTAAATCACTTAATGATTAATCAACCACAATTTTTAGAATTTCACTAGGATGATTATATCGACCTAAATGTTTGGTGAAAGTTCATTTGTGTTGACCAAAAAAAGTCAAAATGGGACAAACTTTCCGGGACAGAGAGAATATTTCCTATTGTGTTAGGATGTACCTGTTGAGATTGCTGGTTGGGGTTCAAGCCGCCTTTAAAATACAAATTAAAGACATAATTTTTGGGTATAATCTTGGTCCACATCTCGCCATAAAAAAGACGAATGACAAGCGCGTTTTGGATAAGTTATCTAGAACTGACTAAAAAGCTGAAAAGAGGGATAAAGGGGAAGGACTTGCTGACGGTGATCAGATGATGGTTAACTCCTGACTCCCTCCGACCTATTTTCCGTCCCATAACAAAGTATTCATTTGCTTTTTGCAAGGATATTAAGGAAATATGTTGGAAAAATAGATGTTGCGAGTGGGAAGGAGAGAGAGTGTGGTAGAGAATAGTGAGTGAATAGTTGTTATGAGTGAGAAAGTGAAGAGAATATTAATTCTTCTTTTTAACTAAAACTCCAGTAGAGGGTTCATGCTAGGTATGAGTGTGAATATGTAAATACTAGGAAAATTGTGTTGACATATCATGCTTAATCAGTTTCTTCCATTGATTGAATATTGTATTATTTGAATCTTTTATTAATTGATCCATTCCTTGGTTTATATTAATTTAGTTTTTTTGTAAAATAATTTGTTTGTTTTATACTACCTATGTCCCAAAATGAATGTCCGAAATTAATCAAGAGCAAATTCGGACATTCATTTTGAGATAGAGGGAGTATGTTTTTAGCATAAAAGATGGAACAAATTTTTAACTACTGTTGTTAACGTGACTATATCAAAATCTTTTATCAGTGTATTGGTTGTTGTAATAGTTATTTCTGATATGTTGCTAGATATTAATAGGACCCTAGAATTGGAATTGATCTTCCAGGTTTGTGATGGAAAGCCATGCAACAAGAAATGCAAATATATACAATTTTGGCGTATAAGAAGTGAGCATAAGATTGGGATTGCTGTACAATCACAATCAAACTTGGAAGTACAGTCGTTAAGGCCGTCAGGTTCTGTTGCAAGGAGTTTAGCGAAAGAAGGTCAGTGATGAATACTCTTTACGAGTATTGCCTTTTGGTGTAAAATTTTCTGGAAGAAAAGTAAACTAAACTGAAAGTTGTAAAGATGATTTATTTGATGAGATGCTTGACCAATTTGATATTTGCACTAGCTATTTTGTATTTAAGGAATTTTTTTGCATAAAAACATTAAGCTTTTATATGTTTGATTATAGTTTATATCGTTTGAATAAAAGTGACCCCGTGCATCGCACGGGAGTAACACTAGTTGGATTAAAAGTACAAGTAACTGAGCCAATTGTTTTCCCTTCTGCTGCATCATTGTTTTAAAAGTACAAGTAACTGAGCCCAAGCAATGAAGAAAAAATCAACTTTGAGTAGCTTAGATCACCTAAAGTACATGGAGATAGTGAAATATGCAAATAAGAAGGCCAAAATCAAGCAGTAGTGAACCTTCGACCTAAAATGGTTGATGCATTGTGCAAAAAGCTTTTGTTTCGATCTCTGCAGCAATGAATGCACTTACTTCCTCCTCAAAAGCATATTATCACTTTCCTTTTTGGAGTGTCCGAAAAATAGTCAAAATTCTAGGGAAGGCATACTTGTCAAAGGCGAAAGGCGAGAGGCCGGATGCGGGCTAAAGGTACTTGCAAATGGCGAAAGGCGAGGCGAGAGGCAGGCGGCAAAAAGGCGAGCACGGATGGAAAATAGGAAGTATGAAGTTAATTTGCAGCTATACTTAAAATTTCATTCTCTTCAACCATAAAGCACAACTGAAGTAGGTGCAATTACTATCAAGTTAAAAATAGTCACGTTACTGTAAAATCATATTAGGAGCCAAAACGTGAACAAAGTAGAACATCAGAACACATATTTCACATTGCATTCTTACTTTCAATTCAATAGGTTCTTGAAAATAAACATACCTCTGTGATCATCTCATACTGCAGCAAATGCATCGTAGATATTCAAGATCTTGCTCTTTGCCCTTTCACCGAAATAGAAAATGACCAAATTTATTTTTCTCAACCTACAGGTAGAATATATCAAATTCTTACATGCGGAAATAAAAGCATCAGGCCAAGAGTAATGACGTATATAAAGAAAATGAAATTGGAAGGATACAAACACCTTGTCGAAGGTATGCAGGTGCAAGCTGGTGGTTAAAACAATCATTTCGTTTGGGCAAGGCGGAACAAGAAGTCAAGACACAAAAATGCACCATGATATAAATATATATATCCCGTATAAATAAAACCGTATCAGGTTATCAAAAAAGAAACAAAAAAAAAACACACACACACACAATGATTTCAATAGTGAAGCGGATCTTATCAAACAAAGAGAAAATGAACAAGAAGTGTAGGTAGTAATCCCTGACAAGAAAGCTTTTTTTCCCTTACAATGAAACATAGTTTTGCAAGGAACAAACATATACCATGGCCCCAATCTCTAAATATGACAGCAAACAGGAAAGGAAGGTAACAATTGTGTACACACCAGGATTTGCTTCTTGATATTTGGCCACCCTGCAAACTACAAGTTGAAATCACTTTTTGGACATACTCATTGTGAAAATTGAACAACCAGTAGGGTCTGTTATCTTTCAATAGCCAAAAATGACAATAGAAAAAAGTCAGTAAACACTTACTCCCTCCGTCCCATACTTATCGCTACTTATTTCCATTTTGGGCGTCCCATACTTATTGCTACTTACCCAAAATGTTCATTTTTCTCTCTCCTGTCCACTCACAACAACGAGTAAACTACCAAAATGACCCGCGTACTACTCCAAATTATCATATTTACCTCCGTACTATTAAAACAACTAAGTTAACATGCGTACTATTTATAAGATAACAAAAGTAACCAAAATCGTTAATCATGTTAATGAAAGTTAATTGGCGTTAACTTTTTAATGCACTTTACTCTCAAAATGTTCAAATTACCCCTATAACTTTTTATCTAACCGACCTTAGACTCACATATGGTTAATTATGTCTTTTGCCTCCAAAACATATAGTGTTAATGTCATTTAACCCTACACAACTCTCAAGTCTTTGCCACTAGTCCACCACGATGAACACCACCACTGAACTTTCACCGCCACCATTGAACCGCCACCGCCACCACCAAACTACCACCACCATAAATAAATCAGATTAAACGTCAATTTCAGTCTTTAATATAACAACCAAATAAAATCACATCCCAAATAAAAAATCAAAACTGAAAATAAGAAACCAGATTTGGTCGGTTTTATTTTTTTGTCAAATTGGGTTCCATTATGCTCTTCAAAGATTAAAATAAGAAGGAAAAACACCCAGATCTGAGTTCTAGCGTAAAATCGTTAACCTGCAATTTTGCATTTAGAACCCAGATTTGAAACAAATCAAAATAGCCGCTCTGCTCTTCTTCATCGGGAAGGAGCAATGAAAAAAGAAAATGTCGAATCGGGAACTTGAAGGCAAGCGAATGTCGAATCGGGAAGGAACAATGAAGGAAAACGGCAGGCTTTGAAACAAATGAAGAGGGATAAGGGGCTTAGTTGGGGCTAGGGTCCGACATATTGTGTGTCACAAAGGGAGGAGTGTAAGGTGGGGAGGGCGAGAGGAGGGGAGGAGGGGGAGTTGAAGAAGGAGGATGATTGGAAGTGGAAGGGATGTATGGGGGAAGGAAAGCTTAGAGAAATGGGAGGGTTGGTGGCGGGTTACAGTAGTTGCAGTTGCAAGTAGTTATGGCAATGGAAGGAGGGAGCAGGGGTAGGTTACTGGGTTTTGTGGGAGGGCTTGGGAGGGTAGATACAGGAAGGAGATGATGATTGGCCCGATAGGTTAGCTGGGTTTAGTGAAAACTTTCTTTAATTTTTCTTTCCTTTTCTTATAATAAGTATAAATTGTTGGGGGCAATTTGAAAATTTTGATAACAATATATGTTAAAAAATTAACGTCTATTAACTTTCATTAACATTAGTTAACGATTTTGGTTACTTTTGTTATTTTATACATAGTACGCAGGTTAACTTAGTTGTTTCAATAGTACGGATGTGAAAATGAAAATCTGGAGTAGTACGCGGGTCATTTTGGTAGTTTACTCTCACAACAACTATCCACTAACTTATTTTCTCTCTCTTATCCACTCATAATACTTACTTTTCCAACATATTTTCTTAATCCCCATGCACTTCCATTAAGTAGCAATAAGTATGGGTCGGAGGGAGTCCACCCACAAGCAACTGAAGTAAATTTGTCATGACAAGCTTTTAGTAATTTTTTTTTTTTTTTTAAGTTCTTAAAAGTTGGTGCACGACTTTTTAAAGCAATATTCTTAGAAAGTTTGAGTTATCAACTGAAGACTACTTTTTTTGAAATGGAGGGAAGGGAATATTTTATAAATTAAAAAGAAGGGCAGTTCCGTGCCGATTGAGGGACCGATCAGAAAGCTAGCATAAAATAGCATAAGCATACTTGTGGTTGTGCAGGATGCTTGCTGGAATGAATTTTCGTATTTCTTCACAATGCCACTTCTCATTAATTTCAAATTCATCTATTAAGTCTTTCCACTCCATGTATTCGTATTGAGAAATTAATATCTAAGTTACTGAATACAAACTCACTTTATGCTTCTGAGGTTGCTTATGATTCAAAATCAACTCTAATAAATCAAAACAGAACAACTTCAACCAACGCTTATGGTTTATAATCAGAACCAGATCATGAGCCGAAGGGCGAAAGCTTATACTTTTCTCCAGTATTACATATTAAGGCAGGCTTGAGTAAGCCAAGCATAAAACCTCCATCACTTACCGAAATAAAATTGACAACCTGATTTCCTTGCCTTACAACGTAAAGTTAATTAGCAGCAATACTTATGTTTTTATTCTCTTCAACCATAAAGCACATATGAAGTAGGTACAAGTAATATCAAGTAAAAAATAGTCATGTTATCATAAAATTCCTATTAGGAGTTTAAAAGTGAACCATTATATTATATTGAGAACGATAAATAGAACGTCGAAAAACAAACTTCAAATGACATTCTTACTTTATATTCAAGATCTTCTTGTCAACAAGCATAACTCTGTTATCACCTCATACTGCTGCAAATGCATCACAACTTTTCAAGATCTTCCTCCTTGCCCTTTCACCCGAATAGAAAATGACAAATACATTTTTCTCAACCTGCAGGTATAATCAAACGAGTTCATACATGAGGAAATAAAAGCATCAGACCAAGACTGATGACGTATATTAAGAAAATGAAATTGAAGGGTACAAACAGAGTCTTCCAGTCTTCTCATAGGCATGCAGGTGTGAACTGGTGGTTAAAACAATCTTTTTGTTTGGACAAAGGGGAACAAGAAGTCCAGACACAAAAATGCACCATCATACAAATATATTTCCGGAATACGCGTAGAGAGAAAATGATAATTACAAAAAGAACATCATTGGCAATCCCATAAACTAAATAAAGTAAAGCATTCACATAAGATAAACAAACTGATAATCATCAACTTAACTTGCTTCGTCAATCAAATGTCATGTCCTACAAAGAAAACCCTAATAGGGTATTAAGATAACTCAAAAAGAAAAAAAGATAACCATTACCAGTATGCAGTTGCAAACTATGATAGGATACTTGTTCCCATAACAGAGAACTGTCCATGGATCCTTAACCAACATATGATTTTCAAGTTCTCTCCGCTGCGCTTCAGCACTTCTTTGTGCAGAAGAGAAAAAAATTGCCAGCCTGCAATCCGAAAGCCACCACAAGCTCCTTCAAGCTTTATGGACATAATTGAAGGAAGTAAACGATTAGTTGACATATGCTCTTATAGTGTAGCCCTATAGTACTTGTGACAAAAAACAGAATCACCTTCTGCAATACAAAGCTTATATTCGAGCAATTCGTTATGAGCACATTGTAGCTTTTCAGTATTTAAATTCATCTCGATCAGCACCGCTTCAAATTCATCAAATCTCACCTACCAAACACCTCATGAATATTATTGAGAAAGTAAAACAAAAGGCAATGTTTTGTAATTTACTCAAAGTTACCTCTTGCTAGTGTAGATTGACATCTGTACCTATTGTATACCTTGCTGAGGATGAGAATCCTGCCTTCTTAATTTGTTTTCTGAAAAACCGCAGCTCGAGTGCCATTTTCCCACACTTTCAATCTACATAAACTATATATGCTACTGAACATAAAAATAAAATAACCAAAAACTTGATTGACAGAACTAACCGAGATAATGAAAAGACACCTGAGTAGCATATGTCCTCTGAAAAGTGCTCTTTTTCTGTGTTGATCTGAACAAAAGAGACAAGCCAATTGCATCAAACGTGGGATAGGCATAATTTATTTGCTGATGAACAAAGTGAAATATTATGAACACCAAAAATAAACCAGGCAAATTTAACAAACAGCTTTCACATGCCAACAACAGATGGGTTGACTCAAATTAGTTCTAGCGTCAAACATAGAAGTTGCAGCTATAGGAATTCGATTAAAAGCCTTGTAAGTAGACAGTTCCTTCAGGTGCTCGAGACAAAGTAGGAAATGAGGAGGACTTCTGACCAACAGAGATAAGATAGTCCATTAAAGGATGATGATAATTATCTTTTTTTAGATTAAAATTAAACATGAAGGGGAACTGAATTATTGGACAAATTTCAAGGAAAAAGACATGAAGAAGATACTTCAATTTCATCTATTCTCCAGCATATCAAATCGTAATACTGTTGTATAAATTCTACTCCCTCTGTCCCAGAATAAATGTCTACTTTCCATTTTTGTTTGTCTTATAAATGTCGTCTTACCAAAAATAGGGTATGAAGTTTGGTGATCTTCCTATACTACCTATTCTAATAGGCACAAGCATTGCAGTGCCAAAGGAGGTGTCACTCTACCCACATGAATAGATAGGGGCAATCAAACTAAATGCTTAAAAACATTGACTTGTCAACTATGACATTTATTCTGGGACAGAGGGAGTAATAGTATAGGAATTGTAGTTATAATTATGGACTATATATGATAGAAGAAACAATGGGCAATTTTAAATAGATTTTGCAAAAATCAGTCAAGGTTATGGCTTCTCACAATTAGCCAAGTGCAAAAAATTAGCATAAAAAATAACATAAAAAGAGAGATCACTTCCGACAAAACATTGAGTTATTCTGCTCTAATACCTAGTATTTGTGAAAATCTATCAACACAGTTAAATGCAAAGAAATACGAACAAACAAAATCTGAGAATGAACCAGCAAAATTAGAAAAAATAGCACTATGTCATTGTTCCTGGCTTTGCCCATGCCCCAACCAGTCCCTTCATACAAAGGGAATGCAGTAAATTTAGGGCTTTCCCCACCAAGAAGTCCAGACCACGTTATGAATGAAGGGTGTGCAGTGGTAACAAAGAAACTAAATGAATGTCAATTAATGGAACTAAAAAATCAGATAAACTGTTACACATTTTTTAATGGAAGAAACCTCTATTATACAGAAATATCCCAGTTTCCAATGGCTATGATAGACACCAAAAACCCCTGATTCTTGTGTGCTTGCTGGCAACTAGAGAGAGAAAGTAGGGACGACTTCGGACCAACAGAAATAAGAGGGTCAATTAGAGGATGATAATAATAATCTTTACCAGGAATAAATAGGATTAAATTCTCACTCATGATCAAGAACTTGTGAATTAGGCCTTTTACACATGCATTGGTCGTCCGTAGGTTCTACTTTAAGCATATTACCTCTACCGTTAAATGAGTACCAGTCTTGCTCTTTGCACGGAACTAACCAAGCAATGAAAAGAAAACTGAAAAACTCAATTGTCAAAATCATATGCTGACCAAGGTACGAGTAGAACAATTCAGAGACAAACCATTCACCAAGTGACAAAATAAAGCATAAATAAACAAATAGGTTAAAGAGAGATCACTTCCTATGAAAGATTGAGTTATTCGATCCTAATGCTGAGTATTGACGGAAATCCATCACCAACAGTTACATGCAAATATTAGACGAACAAAAGTTGAGAAATGAAAAATGAAAAATGAAATTAGAAATCAAACATATCTACAGAAACTGACCACAAATCACTGTCAAAAAGAGAAAATATAGTTATAGTAAGAAGATAGCTTAAGAATTAGCAAATCCCTCATAAATTCTTTTGTTCACCTTAGCAACACTTTCAATGTGAGGTCCTAAAACGTTAAGAGTGGAATATGGTCTAGCTTGAATAGAAAAAAAACATTTCATGCTTTCAGCAACCGTACTCGTTAGAGATCATTAGCTACAACAATCGCACTCCAGATATTTAAATTGAAATAAAAAATTCTGTCCACTGAACAGTATAATTCACAGAAACATTAGATCATCAAGAAGAATGAACAAGATGTGCAGGAAAACCTGTCTGGAAAGCTTCTTTTCGCTTAGCATGAAATATAGTGTGGCAAGGAAAAAGCATATACCATGGCCCGAGTCTCCAAACATAAAGCAAACAGGAAAGGTATTGTAACAATTGTCAACACACCAGGATTTGATTATTGATTATTGGCCACCCTGCAAGACAACAAGTTGAAATCGTTGACATGCTCATTTTCCAAATTAAGGCACAATTTCCATTATTCGAAATAAATGGACATGTTGAAAGGGGTTAAACGAATAAGAAAGTAGCCGGGAAACACTTACAACCACAAGCAACTGAAGGAAAATTGTCATAACTGGAGCAGGAATATGTTTAGACCTTTGTTAGGAATTCAAAACATACCTGTCTTGTTGCAAAAACAGGAAACCAACCGTCACATCAAAGCTGAGCATGTTTAGAGTATGAAACATGGATTTCTTCTTCTTGACCTTCATGAGTTAAGAGGAATAGAGAAAATTTCAAAGGGAAAACTCTAAGCACAAGCAAATTTTTTTGACCCATTCATAAAAAAACGCAGGTAAAGGTGAAAGAACATATCTAAAGCCTTGGATCAACAGCAAGTGCATAACAAAACTAAACTAACCAGATTCCACTGCTCGAATCGATGGCCAATAGTTTGTACTCCCTCAATCCCATAATAAATGTCACATTTGACTTGTCAAAGTTCTTAACGAATGTGCTTTTCTTGTTTGTACATTGCTTGTAAAATGGTGAAATTGCACTATGACGATTTCCTTATTTAGAAATGCGACATTTATTTTTGGACGGACTAAGAAGGAAAGTAGGACATTTATTATAGGACTGAGGGAGACTGCCTCAATGATGTAGCCCAACATCTATAGTGGTTTTCAGTTCTGAAAGTTTTCCAGATACCTAAAAGTATGAAATATTGTGTTTTGCATGTGACTGAAATCAGTACTTAGGCCCAGCACTGTGCTATAGGAGCTTTGGCACGTTTTAGCACATATCGTCCAAACCTACCATGAAAATAATCCAGTTTAATTGTGTATGCAGTGATTCTTCCATTCTTCAATACATTTTTTTCTGGAAAAATAAACGTTTAAGTCGGCGAAGCAGTGCCACAAACTAAAAACTAATTAAGTCACGCTCTCATGAAACAAATAAATATTTATCGTATCTTCAGCTGTGATCATGGGGGTGATACGAGTTTTTCATTCCTTCTGCTGTATCATTCTTTTGAAGTACAAGTAGCTGAACCCAAGTAATGAGAAAAAGGTTAAGTTTGAGTAGCTTCTCTACCTGAAAGTATATGGAGATGAGTGAAGAATCAAATCCAATAACGCAAATAACAAGGCCAGAATCAAGAACTAGTGAACCTTCCACCAAAAATAGTTTTATGCATAGTGCAATAAGATTTTATTTCAATTTCATCTTTGGTGTGTACCAGAAAATGGTCAACTTTCTATGGAAGGCTATGATTTTAGTGTAATTTCAAGGAGGTAAAACCAAGTAAGCTAAATTCGAAAAGAAATTGACTACTCGCATGAGACTACCTTTTTTGGAACATAGAGCATACTACACAAATAAAAAGGAATGGCAGTCCCATGCCGATTGAGGGACCCATCAAAAGATAGCATAATAGTGCCATAATCATACTTGCGGCCGTGTAAGATGCTTGCTGGGAGGGTGACCCTTGCATTTTATAGTCCCTTGGGGCCGGGCGATCTATTATAAAATAGTTTGACAACATAAAACGCGTATTTGTAATACCAAAATATATGTTACGGAAAAATTCATGCTTATAATAGTACTAAAAAACCAAAGATATCATGAACATATATTATGTACAAATAATGTGAAGAAAAAATATTAGGGTCCCAAGAAAGAGCTATAAAATAAAAGGTTGTGGAAAACAAAATATGAAAAATAAATAAGCACATGTTCCTGGAAAAATACAAAATAAAATATTATAAATAACAAATATAAAAATGATGTGAAGCTATAAAATAAAAAACAAAATAGTATAATAAAATACATCCAAGTAAAGGTAAAAGCTATAGAACCTGGAAATGATTAAAAAGAAAAGAAGTAATATGTATAATAAACATGATTTTTTTAAAAAATAAATAAATATAAGAGCCCGGAAAAAGCTTTGAAAGAAAAGATACGGATAGCTAAAGTATGAACAAAACAAATTACAAGGATCCTAAAGTAAAGCAAAACAAAATGTTATATTCTATTACATCCAACAAAAGGAAAACAAAAAATGAAAAATAAGCACACGTTCCTGGAAAAAATACAAAATAAAATATTATAAATAACAACTATAAAAATGATGTGAAGCTATAAAATAAATTATTATGTATAGTTAAAATATAAAATATATAATACAAGGAAAAAAATTATCTATAACAAAATAGTATAATAAAATACATCCAAGTAAAGGTAAAAGCTATAGACCCTGGAAAATATTAAAAAGAAAAGAAATAACATGTATAATAAACATGATTTTTTTTAAAAAAAAATATTAGAGCCCGGAAAAAGCTTTTAAAGAAAAGATACGGATAACTAAAGTATGAAAAAAACAAATTACAAGGATCCTAAAGTAAAGCAAAAAAAAATGTTATATCCTATTATATCCAACAAAAGTAAGCATAAATAATGAGGGCTCGAAATATTGCAAACAAAAAATTATATAGAAAACGAATAAATGAGGGACCAAATTAAAGGTAAATGATACATACCCAAGGAAAACTAAGTAAAAAATTACTTGTATTACATAAGAAAAATTATTAAATATAAGGAAAAAAAAGTTCAAAATAAATGAATTTGTACAATAAAAACACAAAAAAACATATATATAAAAGTAAATTACTTCAAAAAATATATAATATTAAATAAACAATAATAAAATGAGGGCCTCAGAGAAAATGGAAGCAAAAATATTTCTTAAATACAATGTGAAGATAATAAAATTTGAAAACCCATAAATTTGCAGTAGGAAAAGACTATATTATGTATAGTAAAACTATGAAAAGAATAATAATTATGAGAGAATATAAGGGCCCAAAAATGAAAGAATCAATATATATGATGCCCCAAAGAATCGCAATATTGAAAAATTGCAATATAAAATAAACATTATAAGCAAAGAAAATATGAAAGCGTACAAAATGAAGAATCATGAATAAAACCTTGGACTTCCCAAACGCTGAAGCACTTAACATGTGGCAAAATTTATTTTGGGGTCGGCCGGTCGCCCATCCTGCCCTTTTCCTTAAAACATGCCTGCTTGCTGGGACAAATTCTATCTTTCTTCGGAATAAGAACATAAAGAAAACATGCAGGTAGACGTAAAATACTTCAAAAGAAAATATACTATTTAGTAAACAAAAATAAAATGAGGGCCTCGAAAATATAAATGCAAGAGTTAAATATTATCTAGATAAAAAATATGAAGAAAATAAATTTGAAGACCCGTAAAACTGCAGCAGGAAAATATCATATTATGTACAGTAAAAATATGGAATAATAATAATATATATGAGTGAATATAAGGGCCCAAAAACGAAAGAAAAAATTATATACAAAAAAATATGAAAGAATCAATAAGTATCAATGCCCAAAAAGTTGCAATATAAAAGATTATAAACAAAGCAAATATGAAAGCGTACAAAATGAGGACATCAGGAATCAAACCTTGGACTCACGCCCAAAGCTGAAGCACTTGACATGTGCCAAAATTGCTTTGGGCACTTGGCGGTCGCCTATCTCGCCCTTTCCCTTGGGACCTCCCCTCCTTGCCGGAACAAATTTTTATCTTTTTTCACAGCTCCACTTCTCATTTTATTTCAAGTCCATCTATAAAGATTTTCAGCTCCCTCATCCATCTATAAAGATTTTCCGAGCGGGCTAGTGATTCAAAATCTTAACTCTATATGATCCCAAAATCTCAACATCATAACTATAACCAATGCTAATGGGTTATAATAAGAGCCAGATCATGAGCCCAAGGAACAAATTATACAAAAAGTTATGTCCCTTAAAATGAAATTTAGACACTCATTTAGGGACAGAGGTAGTATTACTTATTTAGCCCATCTATTAATAAGTAGGCTTGAGTAACCCAAGAGCACAAAACCTTCACAAGTTACCTAAAAAAAGGGACACCACCGATATCAATGCCTTTCTATGAAGTTAGTTTGCATCACTTCTTTTATTTGTATTCTCTTAAACCATAAAGCAAAACTTAAGTAGGTACAATTAATATCAAATAAATAATAGCCATGTGAATGGGAAAAAGATAATATTAAAAGCCAAAAGTGAACCATTTGCTACAAATTATTGCATGTTTGCAATAACTAATAACCATATCTCTGAGATCATCTTATACTGCTTCCCTGTCATCTGTAAATGGATAACAATTTGCTACAAATGCATGCACATTTCCAAGATCTTGCTCTTTGCCCGTTCACCAGAGAACATGAAGAAAATGAAACCGAAAGTAGAATCTATTAAATTAAGCATTCAGATCAATACAGATGATGCACCATCATACAAATCTATTGCGCATTAAGAGAAAATGAAGATCATAAAAGGAACATAATCAGCAATCCCGTAAAGGAAAAAAAAACATTCACATAAGATCAACAAACTGAAAATACTCAACTTCAAAGAAACTTTATGGAACTAGAAACCCAGAGAAATGAGAGAAAGCGCACCTTCTCACACTTACAGAATATGCTCCCCTCGGCATTTGCTAGTTATAAATAAAGGGCATCCATCCACGTGAAAGAATCAACTATATCTTCATCCAACCTGAACCTTTAACAAACACGATACAGTAACCAAAAGTTCGGGGCTCTATCGCTTTCTGGTATCTCTTGTCCATACATAAGAGTTGAATGTATCCAGGCTACATTAATCTTCATAAACGAAAACAAGAGTATTTATAACCGTCTCCCTCATAAAACTTGTTCTGGAAGTCTAACCCGTGAAGCCTCAGGGCATGCAGGAATGCATTTAAGGTTTCCATAACAAGCAACACACCAACAGTCACAGAAATAATATTCCTCCGTCACAAAATGATTCTCTTTTTTTCATTTTAAGAAATTCAACATTTTGAAAATTTTAGTTATGAAGGTGTACAAAAGTCTTTGCTATCTACTTTCGGAACTTCTAATATTGCAAGTATATAATGAGTAGAGAAAAAAAAAAAAAACTCAGGGACAAAGTTTTTTTGCGAAAAGTTCATTCACTTTGGGACAAAATTTTCCTAAAATGGTCATTCATTTTGGGACAGGGGGAGCACTACAGTTATGCCAATAATGAGGATAATGATATTGTTGAACCTGAGATCACGGTTTACATTCTCTGTTATCTTACATCAGAATGAAAAAAAGAAACTTTTTACCCCCTAATGACATTATAACAGAAAAGATGATGGAGACAATACCTTACCCTCAAGCGAGAAGCAGAACCTTTTTCATAGAATACACTGGACAGCTCTGAATATGCTTGCCTGAGTCAAGAGAAAATGTGGCCCGAATCAGTAGTAAGTAAAAACTTCATAAGCGAGAACAAATGCGTAAATGTAATAAATGCAAGAATCAGCGGACTCCTTTTGCTCGCTCTCTAATTTTTTTTCTAGCACAACACCTTTTGCACTTTTTTTAAAAGGAAGAAACCTCTATGTTACTGAAATATGGCATTTTTCAATGGCTGTGATAGACACCACCTTGATCTCGTAACACTAAATGCCAAATAAAAAACTAATATGGAGCTATGCGTCAAATTCATAGTAATGAACATAGTGAAATATTATGAACACCAAAAACAAACCAGGGAAAAGTTCCATACAGCCTCCACATGCCAACAACAGATATGCTGCCTCAACTAATCCTAGCACCAAACAAAAAGGCTGCTGCAACGCAACATAAGCTACATTCAGGGAATTCGCTTATAAACCTAGTAAATGTACGATTTCTACAATTGCTTGAAGACAAAGTAGAAAATGGAAGACTTCTAACCAACAGAGATTATAGAGTCCTGTCCATTAGAGGATGAGAATAATTATGTTATTAGTAAAAATCCAATTCCATAATTACTGTAATGTAAAACTAAACATGAAGAGGAGCTGAATTTTTGCACAAACACAAGGGAAAAGACATGAAGGAGATACTTCAAATTCAAAGATTTTCTAGCATATCAACATCCAATACTACTGTGTTAATTCAAAAAGCATACGAAGTGTTAGTTATAATTATGGGGAATATATGAGAGTATAAATTCATTTCTAATAGGTGTACATATATTATGGAGTATATGTGATAGAAGAAAGGGTAAACACACCAAAATAGTCAAGGTTGGCTCCTAATTAGGGTATGTTTCTTTCTTTTTCGCACAATGAGATCACACTGTTCACGTGAACAATTCGATCACACTGTTCACGTGAACAATTCGATCTTGCTACATAAATTGCAAGACAAGTGAGCTCATGGGAGACCAGTGTTTTGTCAAAACTATCAAGACAGTGTCTCGTCAAGGACCATTTTCCTTGCCTAAATATTCAATGGTACTATGAGGAGAAACCTCAGTAATCAGTACTTTATGCAGTATGAGTCACCGCGCCTAGAACGAACTCAATAGTATGCATTAATTGATGCACAAAAACTTCACTGAACTCAAATTCCTCATCTCCATGCGAATCAGGATGAGACTCCAATTCACAATTGTCATCAATACTCTGAAGTTGGCGTGTACGCTTGGCCTTGATGTCTCTGCAAAAGAATTTCATTCTTACAAGTAAACAGCACCGAGACGTAAAACAATAAAGGAGAAAGGCTGCTCCATACTTCAGTTGCTTCTGGAAGCACACATTAGAGCACTGCTTTATAGTTATTGTATTAAATCAGTTGGTTAATAGGACATATTTATTAAAAATAACAAAGGCATTGAACCTTTGGACTGAACTGAACCGAAACGAATCAAACTGAACTGACAATTCGGTTTCAATGATTTGGCTGTCAGATTCGGTTAGACTTTTCAGGAATTGTCAAGGTCAGTTTTGGCACAAACCAAATCAGACCAAAACTTTTTTAACTCCTATCAATTCTGAGATCCTAATGCCACATTGTAGAAGTGGACTTATTATTTAGAAGTCACAATGACCATCAGCACTCTTAACAGTTATGACTCACGAGGGACTTCAGAAAATCATCATAGAACATCGCAAAGTAGAATCATCACAAACAAGGTAACAATCAAAATGAACAGATACTGAGAACCTAGTATGTGATTTATGGTCATGTATCTCACCAGAACACATAAAAGAAGACAGTATTTGTTCATACATCTGTGTGTGTGAGTGTACTATATTTTATGGTCGTCTTTTTGGGTGGATTCGTAAGTTCAAAATAACGATTCCTTAAATAAAGAGCACTTAGTGAATATAAAGAATTATTCCAACAATGGATTTAAAATGAGGCATCCGATCATCATTGCTCACCAATAAAAACGACAAGACACCTACCCAAACAAAATCGACTGACTATTACTGTCATTTCATGACAGTCTACATCTTCCTTCATATCCATATCCATGACACCGACTTCCATATTCTTTTTCCTATTTTAACTGCTCAAGCAAGGGGAAACAGATATATGCCCTGCAATTATCTTATCGTGAGTTCCTCATCAATACCAACTATATATGCCCTGCAACTATACTTGGTCTCAAAAAGAAGAATATTTACTATTTAAAACCATAAAAATAATCCTGATTACCAAAAGTCTCACCAACATTATATGTTTGACTGTTCTCTGTCATGTGATATAGAATATGATTCACCAATAGTTTTTATCCCAATTGACATTTGGAAGTCTCCGATTTCCAGAATCAATGAATATGTTTGTTCAGTTACTCCTCTACATTGATCAAAACATGTTTTCTTCTTCTTGAAAACAAAGTATAATAAAACAAATATAAAAATCTAACAGAGAAGAAATAATCTAATTATCCTTGCAAGCAGAGTACAGGAAACTCCTGCACATATAAATACAAGCATTGCAGTTGAGAACTGCAACTATACACCAAAAATATCTTCTTCGATTCATTTTCACTCAATGTAAAGAACTTGCAAATTAGTCCTTCTAAACTTGCTATGATATCCAAAAGCAAGCAAAATTTCATAAAGTAGATCAAGTCTAGGAATCAGTTTAGCCTACAAGCTACCCACACTAAGGTGAGCTGACCAAGGTAGTATAATTCAAAAACAAACTATTAACCATGTGAATAAACAAAGCATGAATAAACAAATAGATGAAAGTGAGCTCACGTTAAAAACTATCAACAACAATTACATGTAAATATTGAAGAAACAAATATCAAGAAATGATCAGCGAAATTAGAAATTAAGCATACACCAGAACCTGATCACAAATCATTGACAGAAATGATCAAAACAAAACTTACTACTGAGACAACTCAATGCAAATCATTTCCAATTTTTAAGTTCACCGAGATACAAAATGGATTAATCTGCAGACTGGATTGAAGTAATAATAAGCTGCACCAACAACATAAGTTCCGACCGCAGTAAATCCATCATAAAACTTGTTCACCGAGATACGAAATTAGACACATACTAAGTAACATGTTTTAGTTAACATTCTAGCTTTAAATCAAGAGATTCTGGTCAATAGGCATACCTCTGTGATCATATCATACTGCTTGCCTATGTCATCTGTAAATGAATAATGATATCAAGATCTTGCTCTTTGCCCTTACACCGGAATAGAAAATGAAAAATTAATTTTTATCAACCTGCAAGAAGAATTTATTAAACACTTACATGAGGAAATAAAAGCAGCGAACCACTACTAATGACTTGCATAAAGAAAATGAATTGAAATGGTACAAACAAACATAGTCTTGTCATATGTATATGCAAGCTTGGTGGATAATACAGTCTTTTTGTTTGAACAACGAGGAACAAGAGGAAGTTCAGACACAGATCAGTAACAGGACCTTGAACAACAGTTTGCTTCAGAAACACATTACCCCTGGATGAACGAAATATGATCCCCTCGAAAGCTAATAAAATATTTCTCTAGGGACAAGACCGCTGACAAATCCCAGCTTAAATCTTGCTTCGACTGATCAAATGTCATTTCCTACAAAGAAATTTCTTATTAGGTTATCAAGATAACTCAATACACACACACACACACACACACACATACCAGTATGTAGTTGTCAACTGTAATTGATTTCTTGCTCCTATACTAACGGACTGTACATGGATCCTCTACTGAGACAACTCAATGCAAATCATTTGAAAAATGATCAGCGAAATTAGAAATTAAGCATATACCAGAACCTGATCACAAATCATTGACCGAAATGATCAAAACAAAACTTACTACTGAGACAACTCAATGCAAATCATTTCCAATTTCTAAGTTCACCAAGATACAAAATGGATCAATGAGCAGACTCAATTGAAGTAATAAGCTGCACCAACACCATCAGTTCCGACCGCAGTAAATCCATCATAAAACTTGTTCACCGACATACGAAATTAGACACATACTAAGTAACATGTTTTAGTTAACATTCTTGCTTTAAATCTAGAGATTCTGGTCCATAGGCATACCTCTGTGATCATATCATACTGATTGCCTATGTCATCTGTAAATGAATAATGATATCAAGATCTTGCTCTTTGCCCTTTCACCAGAATAGAAAACAAAAAAATAATTTTTTTCAACCTGCCAGAAGAATTTATTAAACACTTACATGAGGAAATAAAAGCAGCGAACCACTACTACTGACGTGCATAAAGAAAATGAAATTGAAATGGTAAACATAGTCTTATCATATGTATATGCAAGCTTGGTGGATAATACAGTCTTTTTGTTTGAACAACGAGGAACAAGAAGAAGTTCAGACACAGAACAGTAACAGGACATTGAACAACAGTTTGCTTCAGAAACACAATACCCCTTGATGAACGAAATATGATCCCCTCGAAAGCTAATAAAATATTTCTCTACGTACAAGGCAGCTGACAAATCCCAGCTTAACTCTTGCTTCGACTGATCAAATGTCATTTCCTACAAAGAAATTTCTAATAGGTTATCAAGATAACTCAATATATAGGTACACACACACACACACACACACACACACCAGTATGTAGTTGCCAACTATAATTGATTTCTTGCTCCTATACTAACGGACTGTACATGGATACTCTCCCAAGGCGATGATCTTCAAGCTCTCTGTGCTGGGCTGCAGCACTTCTTTGAGCAGAAGAGAAAAAATCACCCGCCTGTAATCCAAAATCCACAATAAGAACTTCAATCTTTATATACATCATTGGAGGAAATAACAATTAGCTGCTGGATGCTCTTACAATGTAGCTTTGCTTCAAGTTCATGAAATCCAACCTACCAATAACCTCAAGCAAAATTATTGAGGAATTAAAATATAAGATAACGTCTAGCTATTGACTCAAACTTACCTACAGGTCGTCTATATTGATATCCGTACCTATTGTATACCTTTATTTGGAAAAGAACCCTGCCTTACTCATTTGTTCTCTGAAATCCACAAATTGCAATACATTTCCCCACAACAGTTATTCTACATACAGAAATCATATAATACACTAGATATAATGTTACATGTAGAATATGGCTAGAGAATTTTATGGCACAAACATTCAATGTCAAAGACTAGTGGCTGGTTTCAACTACAATGGTTCTCTAGAACTTTTTATTCCCCATTATTGGAGGAATCGATAGAAGGTGTATAGCTTTCTCGGTGACACAAGAAAGGAGTAATTACATATAAAGGTGGAGCCATGATTATCACAGAGTGCACTTAGACAAAGAATTAATAAAGTACAAGTACCAAGCATTAAAATGAAATAATCAAAATTTGAATAAAAGCAAAATAGAATTTAGAGTAAGATATTTGATATAGAGAGAGCAAATTCTCCAAATTTAAATTTCGAACCTCAGATTTTTAGTAGAATGGGAACAACTAACCGAGACAAGGAAAACACCCCTGAGCTGCTGAGCAGCGTATGTCCTCTGAAAAGGGATCCTTTCTGGTTTGAGCTGTGAACAAAAGAGACGAGCCAATTGATTCCCACGTGCTAAAAATGTAAAACTTTAGACTTAAATGACAACACATATACATGTTACCAAACGTCAACCAAAACATAATAGGTTCGATTGTTCTACGTTATGTGATATAGATAGGGTTCACCAACTCTATTTACCCCAATTGACATTTGCAGCTTTCGGGATGCGGGTATCACCACCGAAATCAATTAAAATGTGATATAGATTAGGGTTCACCAACTCTATTTACCCCAATGACATTTGCAGCTGCGGGTATCACCACCGAAATCAATTAAAATGTCTGTTCACCAGCTAATTAATTGGTAATCATATCATATTCATCAATCAACATATTGTTTGTAAGCAAAACATAATAAAAAAAAATAAAAAAATAAAAAAAAATCTAACATGGACGACAAGCAATAGTCTAATCATCCCTCCAATCAGAGAGTAGAAAATTCCTGCACCTTATAAATACAGCCATTGCAGTTGAAAAATTGAAATTATACCTTTCATATTGATTCTCGCTCAGGATAAAGAAGTTGCGAATTAGCCCTTATACACTTGCATTGATTAATTTCCACATTCGTTAAGTCCATATGCTATACTTTTAATATGGCCGGGCCGGTGTAATTCCTCCGATCAATCGTCGGACAACATCCTCACTCTCGAATTTTGACGCCGCTGATGAGAAATAGGAGGGATGCTTAGTCTTTAAGCTCTATTTATAGATGGTAGTAGCTGCTTTCTTACGCAACCGTCTCCTTTTCGATTCCGCGTGAAAAAACCTCATAGCCGTTGTCAACTACGGTAAATAAAATTAGGCCCGGCCCGGCCCAAAGCTGCCAATCACTAAAACCCAAATCTGTTTTGGCCCAAACATGTAATCTAATTAAAACTCTTTCTTTCCCACAAAGTTAGTCCATTTTTTTCGTTGTTACTACGAATGAATTTTGTGCAATAATTTAGGCTACTTTAATTATTCTAATAAAAATTTACAGCTTGTTATTGATACACTTTTTATAAATACTATCAATACCAATTTCCCGAGTGTCATTAAAATAATTAAAAATAGCCTAAATTATTGATCAAAGTTCATTCGAAATAACAAAAAAAAAATGTTGACTTTCTGGGACATAGGGAGTATTACTCTTGAAAGAGTCTTACTTTACATTGGTATTTGGTATGCACCCTTATTATTATTATTTAAGAAAACAATAGAAAACGGGTAAATATGTCAAGAAGATTGAGAACATAATTATCTAATAATGTTATGAGTACATAAAAATTTTGGTTCATATACTCGTACATAAAATAATTAAATCATGTGTATAATATTTTTGTTGAATAACGTACCAATAATTTATTTTGCAATTCTTTTTGGATCATTATATTTTTTCCTACAAATCCGTTCATTTTTTTTTCATACTTAGAATGATAAATAATGTAAAGCATGATTCACCTGTCACTTTATAATTTAACACATTAAACTGATACAATGACAATAAATCTGAATAATTGGATGATCATGCAATATTTCCTCATTAAATTTTCATTAAGATATTTTTTTCTATATGCGGTGTTTATTATTTTGTCATAGTGCACTCAATTTAACCATTAAAAAATGTGGGATTGATTTTCGGAATATAGGGGTATACTCGTCAATAGTTGATAGTTTCAAGATGAATAAAATCCTAGCTAGTTACAACTAGAAACTAGTTTCCCCCAAAATTTTCTCTTCCTAGCTAGTTACAACTTAAAGCATCCACGATAGAAGGTTTTTGAGAGTTTAATATTTTTATAAAAAAGCTTTCTAATATTTTTTTTTTTATTATAGAACAAGTTGAAAAGCTCGTTCCTAAGAGCTAACTGATTTTACAAAAAGCTCTTTTCAAGAGCTATTTACATTAATTTTCACCATTTACTTTTTTAATCCTCATGCAAAAGTCAAATGCATATGTGAGAACAATAAATCGGGACGGAGGAATTAACATTCTAATCCATAGTATTCACTTTATGGTATGTTGAATGTTTTCAAAAAGGGCAAATGCTAGGAGCACAAAAGATGTTTACAAAATTATGGACACAAAATGAAATGAGGTGGCGATATTTTAATGGTTGTATCGTTGTGGACCCGGTACATTATTAAAAGTACCAATAAAAATCATGACACATCATTTTGTAAGCCAAATTTTGTGAATTTTTTTGTGACATTATATTTACCTTTTCAACAAGACAAAAAAAGAAAAACAAGAATAAGACTGTTTGAAAAATTAGTTAACAGCAGTTCAATTGAGTCCAGATCTCCTGTGCCCCTCCCTGTGCCCCTCTAATCTCAACCGTTTATGTTGATGTTATCCAAGCATCTAAACGGTCCACATTAAAGGAGCACAGGGAGGGACACATGGAGAGGCATTGGAGATCTGGACTCAGTTCAATTACCCTGCATTTCTAGAATGAACATTCATCTCTGTTCTAGATTGACATTGCAAGAGACGCCTGTTTGGCCAATTCCAACACAGTAATTATGCCATTGCGCATAATTCAACACAACTATTTCTTCCATTGCCATTGGCGTATCATCACACAGCTATTTCAGTCGTTGCCATTGACGTATTCACGACACAGCACTTTCGTCCATTGCCATTGACGTCTTATTATGACACAGCTATTTCGCCATTGCCATTGGCTTATTTCTTTCGACACAGCTATTTCGCCATTGCCATTGGCTTATTTCTTTCGACACAGCTATTTTGCCATCGCCATTGCCATTGGCTTATTTCTTTCGACACAGCTATTTCGCCATCACCATTGGCTTATTTCTTTCGACACAGCTATTCGCCATTGCCATTGGCTTATTTCTTTCGACACAGCTATTTCGCCATTGCCATTGGCTTATTTCTTTCGACACAACTATTTCGCCTTTGCTATTGGCTTATTTTGGCATTGTTCTAAGCAAATGATTGATTCACCCTAAATAAATCAAAATAAACAACCACAATTTATGCAAACCTATATCACGAAAAAGAATGAATATGTAGAGTCGGTTCGATAGCTAGATTTGATTGTTCAATCTAATCTTCAAATACAAATTTTTTAAACACCATATTACAAAATATAATCGAAGAAATAATACAGAGAAATGGAACTGCTACAAAATCTGAAATATTCTCACATGAAAAATGCCTAAAGAATATCCTTTAATTATGTCACACAAAGTTTGCCTATTTCAGATCTGATCTGTAATTGAATTTCATTTCTCTACTGTCGGCACTCTATGATTTTTAAGAAAATTGAGCACCAATCAAATAATGATGAATGCCTTAGATCTGACCTTTGGATCAAACACGAGAGACCATTTCGGCGACGGCGGCCGAAGACACTGAACCACTGAGCCCCGAGAACAATCCAGAACCAGGCAGCTCTTGATCGTCTAGGAACAAATCCTCCGGATCCCTAAACGCGCCGTGAACGCACACGATCCCTATCCCGATTAATGTAGCCGACATGAGCAAAGATCCGACGGACGTTAGGAAGATAACGATAACCGTTAAGACGACCAGTACGCCTAGGGTTTCACGGTCGGAGAAGGTGCGGCCGAAGAACACGACGGGCTGATCGGAGGGGCGGAACAGGTAAAGGAAGAGCCAGGCGGCGAGGAGAGAGAGGAGCGTGAGGAGGGAGAAGGGGTGGGAGAGGAGGGAGAAAGCGAGTACGGCGGCGAGTAAGGTAAGGTAGTTGACGCGGAAGTAAGTGTAGTTTTTACGGATGCGGGTGGTGGCGTCGGAGAGGGAGGTGGGCTTAGAGAAGGCGGTGCGGTCGATGAGCTCGTACCATGGTTTGCGGCGGGAGAAGGCGCGGCGGAGGGAGTCAGAGAGGCGGGATACGAAGGAGCGGAAGGCGGGGTTGGCGATCGGTAACGACGGGAGGGAGTAGGATGAGGCGGCGGAGGAAGAGGTGGTGGGATTGGGATTCGAGATCGGGAGTGATTGTGATGAGGACATTGAGGGAAGTTTGAGGAGAGAAGAAGGGCAGTTTGGGAAAGTCTAAAGAGAAAATTTGGGGGTTGAGGGCTGTTGATGTTTGACTTGGTTAGTGAAGGGGTGTTTATAAGTCGACGGTGGAGGGGGTGTGGACTTGATGATATTTAATTGGTGTAACGGAGGCCGTTGATGGTGAAAGGGACGGTGGTGATTAGTAGATCTGTAGATTGATTGGCTTGTATTATCAGTCACGCGTATAGTAGGGATGGCCAAAACCGGTTCCGGGCCCGGTTCCGGTTCGTCAAAAGGGTGACCCTTAACCGGCCCGCACTTACCCCGGTTCCGGTTCCGGTTTGGCACAATACGGTTCCGGTTCGGTACGGTTCCGGTACGGTTCCGGTCCGGTTCCGGTCCACTCCTTTAAAATTATTGAAAAACAAGGGATTTTCGGTAACGGTTCCGGTTCCGGTTCCGGTCCGGTTCGGCATATATGTGACCCTGAACCGGCCCGCATGCCTTGCGGTTCCGGTTCGTCCGGTTCCGGTTTCCTCCCCGGTTGCTCCGGTTCCGGGCTTTTCCGGTCCGGTTCCAGTCCGGTTTTCGGTTCCGGTCCGGTTCCGGTCCGGTTTGGCCATCCCTAGCGTATAGGGAAGGGATTTCTGTGTGTGCATCAGCGCAAGGGTAACTTCCAAAAGTGAAAAAGTGGATTCCACTAACAAATTAACAATAATACTACTCCTATGTAGACATGACCAAACTGCTCCGAAATCGCCGGTTCCTGGTTACTGGAAAGCCAGAACCGTATTCGAACCGTCCTAATCCGGTTCCCGAATTCCAGTTCTATCCGGCGATTTTGGTTCCGACGGTTCTAATGGTTCCTGCCAATAACTCTTTTTTTTGCCAGTTTAACCGTTAGTTATAAAACTAACTAATTTGTTTTTTTTAAAGCCAAGTTAAGTTATTTTTTAATAAATTTGGTTACTTTATTATCAAGCATGCAATTAAAAATATCAATTTTAAAAAAAAGGACGGTACCCTTGTAATTTTATTAATATAATTAAAAATATTACAATCAGGTAAGTGTTTTTCCCTGAAAAACTTCCAAAAAGGGTTTGATCAAATCTGACAAAAAGCTAAATACAACAGTTACTAACAACTATTCCTCCATGCGCCTAACGTATTAACGGGAACCGTTACTATTACACGGTTCCGGTCCCGGTTTTGTTTGGTTCTCGGTTCTATCCGGTTCTACCCGCCGGTTCCACTGGTTCCCCGTTCCTTTTGTGCATGTCTACTCCTATATAGACTCGGCCAAACACGAGTGCGGTTGTGGGTGTGACGATTACATGTATGAGTGCCGGTTCCAAATCTCAATAACCATAACCTAACCGTGTATAACGGGTGCGGGTATGATAATTGAGACACATGTAAAGCGGATATGGGTCCACGGGCCTGCCCCTTTTTTTATAAATTTAATTGTTAAATTGTTAACAAATTTTGTTAAAAATCTAACACAATCAGTTTAAAAATTAACTGTTTTATGTTATTTGTTTTTTTTTGCTTTTGATATCAATGCAAATTAACAAAATATGTTAGAATATGTTTAAAATCAATAAAAAGTACTACATATGTCCCTATATGAGTGCCCAATTTTCATTTTAAGGGACACTGAAAATCTCAACTTTATGTACAATTTGCTAGCAAAGATTCGTATATAATCTTGTAATTTCATTTCCAAACATTTAGTTTTGCACCTATAAAGTAACCGGTGGAAAAAAATTTCAAAAAAAAACATTTAGGGACAAAGATATGTTCAAAAAGGATACTCATTTTGGGGCAAAAATTTCTTGAAAATGGACACTCATTTAGGGACAGAGGGAGTAATAGAATACGTTTAGAAATCTAACATTTTTAACAAATTATTTAGAAAATTAACAAATTATATTAGAAACCTAACGAAATATGTTACGGGTAAAGCGGTTAACGGATACGGGTATTTGGGATGAACAACCCGTAACCGAACCACCATAGCCACGGTTACGCGTAAACCGATTAACGGTTCTTCCATGGGTTCAAATGCGGGTGCGGTTCGACAGGTCGTTACGGGTGCGGATCCGGGTTGTCCACGTCTACTACTACTATACTAGTATGTGTCAAAAAAACAAATAAAAAAAATAATACTAAGGTTTTTTCAAAATAATAATAATAATGATAAGAGCACAAAATAATCACAAAATATTGCTCACAAAAAATTAAATGTCATGATATTATTGATGTTTTTAGTTAGTGTGATGGTCTACTATCGATGCAGCCAATAAAATATCGTTAATTTATTTTGAGGCAATACTAGGATTACAAAAGAAGTTCACAAAATGATGCGTACAAAATGAGGTGTCGATAATTTATTTGTTGCATCGAGGGTGGACCCGCCACAATCTAATTAAAAACACTAACACAACATGACACTTCATTTTATAAACCACATTTTGTAGCCACTTTTGTTACTTTATTATTTCCCTTTATTTTGTGAACAATATTTTGTGATTTTATTTTGTGTCTCTAACACTTAACATTACTTGTCCACTAAAGTTGATCTAGGTACTCATCTTCTCTATTAAATTGTGATTCATTTTATTTCACGAGGGTAATAATATTCAATCGGTCTGTTAGTTAAATATACACAAAGTTTTCCTTCAAAAATAAAAATAAAATATAGAAGTACATAACATTTAGAGAAAATTCTCATACACCAATTGGCTTAGCATTATTTTTTTAAAAAAGGAATCATATACTCCTAGAACAAAAGTACCATAGGGTGCACTCACATATGTACGCTCCACGCGTTTCATGCCACAATTTCAGTCCGCTCGATCAGGACATGCCTTTAGTGCGTATGGACTCCCCAAATGACGAGCTTAAAGAACTCATGGTGGCTGACTTCATGAGAGCCACAACTCCTAGGACCTAGTTTTGTGTTTTTCCTTTTTTCCTTGCGCTGTTTTCCATTCCGTTTGTACCAAAAAAAAAAAAATTCAGTCCGCTCTAAGTGATATGTCCTAAAGCCATGAAAACTCTGGGAGCCAACTCTCAAACGCTTTGATAGTGATGTCTCAAACACTCTGATAGCAATGTCTCAAAGTAAACAATGGTATGTGAAGTAAAGCCACTCTATCTTGTTGGTCTTGTTTATCTCGTTTTCCACTTGTGCAAAAATATGAATATGAAGTATTTTTTGTCCCGAATCCATGAATTTCTAATGCATGTTTTAACGTCTATTTAAATTTATTTGCTTAATAAATAGTATCATTAGGCGATATTATAAAAAAATAACTTTTTATTATTAATGAATTTTCATGTTTGTGAAATGTAATAATGATACATAAGTTGTATTAAGAGCGGGTTTAATTGTAATAACGTGCATGTGATGAGAAAGAAGATGTGTTTTAAGGGTATTTTAGGTAATTACTTCTATTATTATAGTTGACATGTTTTTTAAGGGTGTTAAAGTCTCGTTTGTTACCACATCATTTTGGAGAATAAAATTTAATTAATATACAGACTGGATAACCTCACCCCTTAACAAGGTCTTTTAAGAGGACGATTTTTAAGAGGACAATGACTCAATTATAATATAGTATTAGAGTCGGCTTAAGTTGATGATGTATTTGTTAGCACGTGTTGAGTTTGATTTGATAGTCATGCCGGTTGGATAACCTCATTTAATCTTATTATTCTATTTCCAAACATTTAATTTAGCTGCTATACACTATAAAGTGAATAGTATAAAATTTTGATAAAAAACTATTTAGGGACATTTTTTTTTCCTTCATAAAAAGATATTTGTTCAATACCAACTTCTTCGAAATAACAAATGGATTTTATTTTAAAAAAAAAATAGATGTGTGAAAGTAGTTTGCAATTGATTTTACATATTTTGGCAAGCATAAATGCTTGCGTTAAGACTATGGGTGGATTGGTAGGTATACCGAGTGTATTTTGCTTGTACCGTGTACCAACCAAGTATGATTTGGTACACAAAATTATGTACCAGCACCAACCACAAAAGTCGGTATACCAAGTTTATTGGTACGGTTGGTACTCGATATATACCAAATGTAAATGAAGACAAAAAAATTTTGCATTTGTGTTTTTTTTAGACTTTGTTGTCTAGTATAAAAAAACACATGATAACATAAAAATAGACCTTAAATACAACTTATAAAGTCTTGAAACTAAAGAAAAGTAGAACAATTGAAGTCTTGAAAACTAAACAATACAGTGAGTCTACATAATATTCGCCGCGACTCTAAAACCAAAAGATTACAATAAGGCAGTTTGAATTCTTTTTCTAAATCGTAATAAAGTAACTTAAGGACTTAAGGTTAGAAAAAGGAAATTAATGTTTGATACTCCATTCGTCACAAAATATTTGTAGTTTTAGAACTTCTCACATGTATTAAAAAAATCAATAAATATCAAATAGACCAAACTACCCCTTGAATATTTCAAATATCTAGACAATTAGATAGAGTATAAT
The DNA here is from genome assembly GCA_026119855.1 of Campanula takesimana. Taxonomy (NCBI): domain Eukaryota; kingdom Viridiplantae; phylum Streptophyta; class Magnoliopsida; order Asterales; family Campanulaceae; genus Campanula; species Campanula takesimana. The sequence continues at coordinate 719,322 of JAOWBW010000412.1, forward strand.
ATATGTGTGTATACGCGCGTGCCCGCGCGTGTATATATATATATATATATATATATATAAGTTGGTACATGGTATACCAACCAAAGTCGATATTGTATACCGTTTACCAACCATGCAATTTGACAAAAATGATACGATACTACCTACCAAAAAGTTCGGTATACCGATTTCTTTATACCAATTATAATTGGTACGGTTGTTATACGGGTTGGTTGGTACGGACGAGTACAATTTGCCACCCCTAGTTAAGACAAGCATAAACATGCTTGCATACAGGCCCGCCTCAATCATTAGGGAGGCCATGTGCTAAAGCGTAAATATTGAGGCCTTTAAGTCTAAAAAAAAACTTGTGTGAGATGGTTCTCATATGTGAGGCTTTGTTGAGAGAGTAAATGATTAGCCTCCTATAGGCGGAGCTAGGCAAGCTCATTTTCATACTCACAACATTTTCTTTTCTTAAATCTCTGTGTAAAGTCAAAATAAGAACATTAATTTAGGACAGAAGGAGTATCAACAACCATAGCATATTTGGTAGACTTAGGTTACAAATAAACCGAAAAACACTACAACACCTTTTTACTACAGCACCAAGGTTACTGATCAAAATATAATAGAAAAACCAAAAGCCCAAGCCCAATATGACAGCATTGTAGATGAAGAGAGACCAAACGCTGACATTAGACATTTCCCAAACTCATTGAAGCCCTAAAATTGAAGAAAAGACGAGAGATAAATTATTTACCTTCAGTCTTCACGAATCACGGCCTTGGCAACAATGGCGCTGGTAATGGCGCGTGGGCGAGAACGACGCGGCCATGGCGATGGGGCGAGAAGTTCTCGCCGAGAACGAAGCGGCTATGGAGAGAACCAAAGGGAGCGTTAGAGTTGCCGTTTGACGGGGTTATGTCAAGGACGGCGATGAGTAAATAGCTTGGGCGGAAAAAATGGGGGCCCTTTTTAGTTCTGGGCTCTGAATAAATAAACTAAAGTTTTTCACACATGAAGCTACTTCCTTCCCTCTCAACATGACAACACCTAAATCATGCTTATTATTATTATTTTTTTTAAAAAAAAACAAAGCTGATAACAACAATAGGGTAGAATTGATCTCCTAAGTCCTAATCATATTTTAACTGAGATTTTCTACAACCCAAATAGGGTTAGCTGTAGCCAACCTTTTACTCGTACTGAAATGTTATGATTCCTTGTCCAAAATGTCTCATTCTTTAAAACCATAGCAAACGTGCAGAAATGCTTTCTTCCCGTGTGCCAGCAAGTGAGCAATTTGTATTCTAACTCCGAGTGAGAATAAAATGTCTTAACACTTCTTTTGACAAATAAAATGTCTACTATTGACTCCACCAATATGATCAACAAGACTTTGCTTTTTATGCCAACTAGAAAAACCAACACTTGTAAATGCACACGCACCAAATCTTTGATCAGACGACTCATCTCTAAACAAGTAACAACACAAACAATATGCTTTGTCTTCCGTAATGCTATACTCTCCAAGACACATATTTATCATCATCGAACCATTCCGGATTGAAGCGACGCATTTTACTTCCAATCAATTTTTGGGGAAAACTATGAGATTTTGGTTGACAAGGACCTTTTTGTATATAATATCTTCTAACATCATCTACTTGATTTGGATGATATTCATAAATCTTTTTTCTAAATGAAGGGTCTGAAGGAAGAGTACTCATATCAACGAATGGTTTACTACCGGAAGCCTTCGCGGAGATAGATTCACTTGGTGCACTAGGACTACTACTAGAATTACCAACCCCAAGATTAGCATCACCAACCTCAATTCTTTTTCTTTTGATGACAAATTTATCCATATTCAACAATCAACAAAACACAACAAAGGCACCAATCCTACAAAAAATCCAAGAAATAACCACTCAAACACATATACATTTAAAATCAAACATTTAATAAACACATAAATTGAAATCACCCATGAAATTAGAAGACCAACGTCAAAGCCCCAAGTTGTAGTTCAAACCCTAAATTTCTGTTGAATCCAATTTGAAGAGAAACAATGAGATTTGAGAGATGAAAACTTACAAAAAGGGAAGAAGATGGGTAAGATGTCGCCGGTTGGACCGCCACCGCTCCGACCCTGGTTGCCGACGGCGACGCACAGGCACACAACGCACGCACGCCATTCCTGGTTTCTTTTTTTCCTCTGCTCTGTTCTTTGTCTCTCAATTTATGTCTCAATAGGTTAAATGGAGTGGGTAGATTTTATTTCTTCTAAGTTCACACACGCACCAAGAATATAATAGCTTACTTTTATTATTTTGGCGGTGCACTTACGTAAAAAAAAAAAATTAATTTTTTTGGTTGACCAAGTGCAAGTGCACCTCCTAGCATATACACAAATCTGCCAGTCACTCGGTTATTCCACGATCACAGCTCGTTTCTTCACTCACAATGTACACATATAACATCTTATGTACACATATAACATCTTATTTTATAAGTAAAACAGCTTATTGTATTATTTTTATTTGACTCTCAGTATTATTATCGTACGGAGTATTACTTTAATAGCATTACAAATCTACATCTTTATCAGAGACTTAACTGCACCAAACAAACGAGAGGGTTGTCCATATGTGTGGAGATTAGATTTCAACAGTGAAATGCAATATTTAACTAAGAATAATACTAGGGCCACAAAAAAATCACAAAATCTTGCTCACAAAATCTTATGTGTAATGATTTTATTAGTGTTTTTAAGTAGAGTGTGGCGGGTCCATTATCGATGCAACAAATAAAAAATCGCCACCTCATTTTGTGAGCAAGATTTTGTGAGTTTTTTTGTGCCCTTAGCATTGTTCTTTAACTAATCCAGGTGCATTAGCCCGAGTTCATATAATTAGACCGCATAATAATTTTGTTGCTCACATCTATCTTATTATTTTGTTGAAGCAAAAACTACTACTGTTGGGTATGCTTATTATAAACCACTCCTATTACCTAGATTTGATTGATCCCATAACCTAATTTTATCTTTTGTGGACTTTAGGATATATTGTAAGAAGTGTTAAACTTCATTTTTAGAATAGTCCACTTTGATAGTATAGCTTTAGATTGATAGGTTGAAAATTTTTCTAAGTCTGGAATTTTAGTGGTCAAGACCTTGACCGTGAATTCACTTGACCGTGGTAGACCACCTGACCGTGGAAGACCACTGGACCGTGAATCACTTGACCGGAAGTCAGTGACCGTGAAGCTTTGTGGCATATCTTGACAGGTCACATTTGACTCCTCGACCGCAAATGCCCTTAGGCATATTGACCGCAAGAGTCTCGACCGCGAGTCTCGACCGCAGATGAGCAGAAGTTCAAGAACCCAAGTATGTTCAAACCTAACCATGGTCACTTGTATCAAACTATGGTTAGTTTAGAACGTTGCAGAACTTGGATCCCAAGTAATTCAAGTTTGAATCTATCTAAGTGGGACCACCTCTTATCTGCAAAAAGGACAAACTCAGATTGAGCTCCAATCAGAATTCAACAGCTCATTGTCCTTCAACTTGGAGCCCAAGTAAATCCAACAGCTATTTTCTCATTCAAGGCTATAAATAGCCCTTAAGTTCTTCATTGAACTAAGCTGAGATTCTAAGAGAGAAAATTGCTGTTGAAATACTTGGTGATTGAAGATCATACTCAAGATTTCCAGAATCCCTTGAATCTTCAAAGAACTCACCTTCAAACCTTCAAAGATCTCCAGCTACATTCAAGTCATCTCAAGCCTTGTAACACTTAAGATTCTTTAGGCTCTAAATCATATAGATTTCAAAGAGCTTCAGACTCTTACACACACACTCACCCCAATTGATCAATCACTTAGATTGAATCAAAAGGGATACACTGGTCTAAGTCTAGGATTTGTTCTTCATAGAAAGTAGGTGTTGATTCAATACTTCATCTCTGTAATCTGTACTCTCAAGAATCAATATATACCTCCATTCAAAATCCAAGACTGACCATCTTGGTAAAGGACGTAGATCTTTTTAACAGATCAAACCTTTCCAAATACTTGTGTCATTTTACTTTCTGCAAATTTACTTTCAAGTATTGTTCATCTTGTTCTTCATTGTTCATATTAACTTTGTTTGTCGTTTAGTGTTTTGATCTTACAGATATTCAAACGTATTGTGAATTGTGTTTGTTTGTTCTCCACATTGCCTAAGTTAAATCTGACTAACTTATATTTTGCCAAACTTCTAAGACAACAACTTTCAATCTCTCAACCATCTGACCACAAATCTCTTGACCGCATTTATATTTGACCGCACTTACCCTGACCGGACTCACTTGACCGCAACTGGGTTGACCGTGAGTTCTGGTGTTAGAGATTTTGTCAAACAACTCTACCTTATTTCCATCGAAAACTTCCGCTGTGCATATTACACCTTGACCGCACGGTTTATTACTTGACCGCAAAACTCAAGATTGTAAGCACTTGGTTGAATTTTGAAAAAGGGTTGAAATTTTAAGTAGGCTATTCACCCCCCCTCTAGCCTCCTTTCATACCCTTGTTGTGTCTTTGGGACCAACAAGTGGTATCAGAGCAAACACCTTTATAAAACTTCTGTTTTTTCAAGCTTAACAGCTTGGGTGCCGATTCAAAATGGCAAGTCAGAAAACTATGGCAACGGTTACTTCACTCACGTTCCAGCGTTCGACGAAGATAATTTTGACGTATGGAAGCACAGCATTCTAACTCAGTTCTACTCCATGGACGAGCAACTTGGTGATTGTCTTACCATTGGACCATACTTCCCAATGAAAGCTAATCCGGATCCAGAAACCAATGGGCAAATCCGACTATCAAGAAACCAAAGGCTGAATGGACCGATGAAGAGAAAAGACTGGTTGGAATGGATGTGAAAGCAAAAAGCATACTTCTAAGTACCTTAAGTACGTCACAGCGTCGACAGATCATGGAATGTTCTACTGCAAAAGAACTTTGGGATGCAATTGAAGATTACATCGAAGGAGATCAAGCTTGCAAGGAAAGCAAAAAGTTTGCAATTCAAAGAAGATTCAACAACTTTGCTAAGATCCCCGGTGAATCCCTAAGAGCCACTTATGATCG